>RJWJ010040432.1:0-13972 GCA_004363605.1 Indri indri
TATAAAGACATTATTAGTTTGTGTTCTTTGAGTTGCTTTTCCTTGAATGGTACTAGATTTGTATACAACATTTCCATAATCTCACTTCTAGTTAGCTCCTCCCTCATACACAACTGTAAATTCATTAAGGGGAGTCAGGGTGACAACCTTTGAAAATTAAAACATAAACATATATGTAATTTACAATAGCTACCCAAAAATACAAATAAAATAAAATACAAAAAAGGAATAAATTTAAACAAGGAGGTAAAAAAATCTCTACAAGGAGAACTGTAAAACGTTGGTGAAAGAAATTGAACAGGGCATAAAAAAGTGGAAAGACATCCCATATTCATGCATTGGAAGGATTAATATTGTGACAATGACCATACTACCAAAAGCAATCTACAGATTCAATACAATCCCTATCAGCTTATCAATGACATTCACACAAATAGGAAAAAATTATAAAATATGAGTGGAACCACAAGACTGTGGATAGCCAAAACAATACTGAGCAAAAAGAACAAAGCTGGGAACATCATACTACCTGACTTCAAAATATGCTACAAAGCTATAGTAATCAAAACAGCATGACACTGGCATAAAAACAGACACGTAGACCAATGGAACAGAATAAAGAACCCAGAACTGCATTCACTATGTTACAGTTAATTGATTTTCAACAAAGGCACCAAGTACACATATTGTGGAACGGATAGTCTCTTCAATAAATGGTGCTTGAAAAACTGGACATACATATGCAAATGAAACTAGACCACTGCTCTCTACAAAAATCAACTCTAATTAAAATGTAAGATCTGAAACTATGAAACCACTAGAAGAAAACATAGTAGAAATACTTCAGGGTATTTGTCTGGCAAAGATTTTATGGATAAAATCTCAAAAGCACAGACAACTAAAGCAAAAACAGATAAACAGAATTCTATCGAACTAGAAGCTTCTGCACAGCAACCAGGAAAAACAAAGGAAACAATCAACCAATTGAAAAGGCAACCTGAAGAATGGGAGAAAATATTTTCAAACTATTCATCTGACAAGGGACTAATATCCAGGTTATATAAGGAACTCAAACAACTCAACAGCAAAAGAACAAATAATCCGATTAGAAAATGGACAAATATCTGATAAATGTTTCTTAAAGGATGACATATATACAAATGGCCAGCAAGCATATGAAAAGATGCTCAACATCATTAATCATCTGGGAAATGCAAATCAGAACCACAATGATATAATATCACATCCCAGTTAGAATGGTTATTATCAAAAAGAAAAATAACAAATGCTGATAAGAATGCAGAAAAAGGAGAATTCTTACACACTGTTGGTGGGAATGTAAATTAGTACAGCCAGTATGGAAAACAGTATGGAGGTTCCAAAAAAAACTAAAAGTAGAACTACCATATGATTCAGTTATCCCACTATTGGGTATATCCAAAGGAAAGGAAATAAGTATGCCAAAGAAATATCTGCACTATCATGTTTACTCATGCACTATTCACAATAGCCAAGATACAGAATCAAACAAAGTGTCCATCAACGGATGAATCAATAAAGAAAATGTGGTATATATATATATATATTATAGAATACTATTCAGCCATAAAAAATGAGTGAAGTCCTATCATTTGTGGTAACATGGATGAGTCTTGAGGAAAGTATGCTAAGTAAAATAAGCTAGGCACAGAAACATAAATATCACATGTTCTCACTCATAAATGGAAGCTAAAAAGTTGATTTCATGTAAGTAGAGAGTAGAACAGTGGTTCTAGAGGCTGGAAGGGAGAGGGAGGAAGGGTGTACAGGGAGAGGTTGGTTAACGGATGAAAAATTACAGCTAGATACGAAAAATAAGTTCTAGTGTTCAATAGCGCTACAGGGTGACTACAGTTAACAACAATTTATTTTATATTTTCAAACAGCTAGAAGAGAAGATTTTGAATATTCCTAATACAAAGAAATGATAAATGTTTGAGGCAATGGATATGCTAATTACCCTGATTTGATAATTACACATTGTTTACATGTATTGAAATATCACAGTATACTTCATAAATATGTACAATTATGTGTCAGTTAAAAATAATAATTAAAGCATATATATGTATACATGCTTTAGTTCTAGATATACAGCTATACATATATCTCGCTGGGCCATATACCGATCTCATTATTGACATGCTTTTCTGATTATGAACAGTAAATTTATTTCATCTGCTATAGAATTTCTGAATTATTTTTAGATGTTATACATGAATAAGCTTATTTGATAGGAAAAAAATTTAAGATATTATTCTGCATTAATACTCTCATACATAGTAAAATGATATATTATAATACCCCAATACTGGCAACCTATGAGGCACAAATTAATTATTTTGTGTTATGTCCCCAGCCTGTTTCATTCAATTAACCGCATGACTCAGTTCAAAAGGTGATTAATTGGCCCCTGTTTCACATCACCGAATTAGTGTCTCATTTATGATACATGCAAAGACATTGATGAATTTTAAATTTAAGCTTAATCACCTTGTCTAAATATTAAACATAAAGAAATAAGGGGAGGGGAGGGTAAATGGACATGCAAACAATTCCCGAGGCAGAACAATTTCCTACTTGCTCTTACCCAATGGTACACTATACACAAAACTTGTATATCAACAGTCAATACCTCTGGAGGTGGAATACAGAAACTGCTTCCTCTGCTTAACTGGTTGGAGTGATTCTACAAGGATTAGTTATGCATGAGAGGGTATCAGTAACCCCATGGAGTCTCAAAATGATATCTCTCCTTCTTACTTTGAAATCCAATTATCCTAACTAGAAGCGACTGAAACGTTTAATTATTATTTTGAAATCGAATAGCCAATTTGGTTCTACTTTTTTCAGTACTGTGTTCCGTTTTTAAGTAGAATTTTTATAACCTCCACAAAAAGTATTGGTATATTTCTACACACATTGTAAATAGATTTATTTCTTAGACCAGAATCTTTTTTCCTTTCTTATGAGAAAGTGAATATTTGCCTGCAAAATTTCCATTCCAGAAGGATTGGTTTGCAATCATTTGTTTTGAGGTTTTTTGTTTGTTTGTTTTTATTATTGTCTTATTACACATTTATAAACAGATAACAACAGATTTTTTCATTGCAATTCTGAAATTAATACTTTCACATTTTAACATGGAAGTACCTGTTTAGTTGCCTGAAAAATCAATGAAAAAATTAAATGTCCTATACTCATTTTCACATTTTAAGGCTTATAGTTTTAAAGGAGTTCTAAATATAAAAGCATCAACTTCTATCAATTAGTAATTCAATCTGACATAGTCAGAAGTACAGTATATATTTTAAGCAACTATGTCAGTTTCCTAGAATAAAATTTTGAGCCTATTTGCCCAAAATAATTTTTGTTACCTACAGAGATCTAAATGTTTCTTTCCACACAAAGCAAGTGGTGGTCAACTAATAATGACTTGCACACGGCAACAATTTTTACATATAGCAGGCACTCAAAAATATTTGTTTAAATTAATCAGTAAAAGTTTACCAAGGTTTTGCTATCTATTTAGATAGGGAAACATATTAAGAAAAAAAAAAAACTTAGAAAGTAACATTTAAAATAATGCAAATGGAGATAAGAAACGATTAGAAATAATATTAGAATGACAGTCAAACCTGGTTCTTGCCTAGTTTTGCCATCATCTACCTCTGTGAAATTTTAAAAGCCACACACTTAAAATAGATGTAAAGTGAAGCAGACAGTATTATAATGTTGAAGAATGAACACAGGAGGCTAGGAAATAAGATACCTTGGTTAGCAATCAAGCATTCATATTAACCTCTCTGGATTTGTTTCCTCATTTTAAAATCGGAGTTGAACTAAATGACCTCCTAGTTCTTTTTCACCTCAAGAATGATGTAATTTCTTGAAAGGACTAAAAATAATGACATGACTAAAATTGCTAAATTTAGTCTTGACAAATTCCTAAATTCGGTTTTACTTGAAATTTGTTGGAGAAGGCAAACATGAAAACTAAAGGTAAAGCAAGCAGCAATAATCATAACGCACCTGTTTGTTAAATGAATAAGAAAGCAGAAACAGAATTCTAATAATAATCTGTACTTTTATATCTCTTTATAATCTACAAAATGTTTTCCCATAAATCGTGCACATATTCATTTTGTCCTAAAACAAACCCCTGAAAAACTAAGTAAATTACGGAGGATTACTAAAGCATATAAAGGGTGGAGCCAAGTTTCTAAGCCAATTATTTGGAGTCTAGCCTTGCTCTTAACCATAACTGTGTGACCTCATCAGAATCTTTTTCTCCACTTCCAATTTTCTTGCTTCTCCAGGCTTCACCACCTACCTATCTAATATCCTTTTGTGCTCTTCACCACTTAGACCTACATTAGTCATCCCCCAGCGAGATAACTCAAATATTCATGCACATCCATCCTCTTCCCTCCAGTCTCTTTTTTAACCTAGTTTGCTACAAACATTGTTTCTTCTATTTGAAATTTCATATAGGATTAAAAAGTAACATGATAGCTAATAACTTCAGCTCAGTGCTATACCAACAGCAGAGAAAACAATCATAAATTTTAAGTGAGATTAGATATAAGAACCAGAGCCACCAATTTCAACATCCCTTGAAAATGTTAAAATATCCTAAAAGTTTTCAAAAGTCTTTATTCTGTTTTAGGTAAATGTTTCACACCAATATTCAAGAAATTATTATTGTCCAATTTTAGAAGTTTAAAAATGTTATTACAACATCAACAGTAGTGATTTTCTTTGGTTGTTCTTTAAAATGTGTACTATTTCATCTGCATTAAATATTAAATTACAGCTCACCCTTGAAAAACATGAGTTTGAACTGCATGGTTCCACTTATACATGGATTTTTTTCATTATCATCACATTATTTACAGATATAGCATAAAACAAACTTTGAATGTTTAGGGTCAAAAATATTTCAAAGTTTTCTCCAAAAATGAAAACATCATGCAATTTCCACATTTGGATCTCTATTTCAGGAACATGATTTCAGAGGATTAGGCACCTGGAAACACTTTGGACAAAATTAAATGGAATTATATTCCGTAGTAATTGTAAACTTCCTTTTCAGTGTATGTTTGTCCTGATGCTATAATATCTGTTACTTACATATTACTGCCACTCTAAATGCAATTGCAATTTCAAAGCAATGTGACTGTCACTTGTTAGTTGCAGTTCTAAAAAGATATTACGTCTTGGGTTTCCAACACTGTGATTAGCACCAGGAAAAGCTCTTTTGATTTTGTCATTTCCTCAATCACTCTACAGGTAAGTCTCTTGCAGCTATTCATGATATATTAATGGTATTAATGTTTTTAAGTTTTTTTTTTAGAGTACTAACTCAAAGCTGAGACCAAGATATTGATTTTTATAGTGTATGTGTGTTTAACGATATATACACATTCAGATTCTCCATGCCTTCAAAAATTCTGGTCTCATCATGCATGCTCAGTTTTTTTTCCTCAACTTTTCCTAACCCTACAATGGACCAGTCTCATGGCTTTTGGCACATCCTGTGCTTATTCCTGTTTATAAAATATTCCCTATGCTCTTCTTTCTAGATGGAACACCTGTTTTCTTTATTTCTGCTTATTAATACTGTATGCTTCTAAGATAAGCCAAACGGAACTTCTCAAAATCTTCAGGAGGCTGTAGCACACACTGAAATTCTCTGAAATTCCTGCATTATCTGAAATTTTATTGCACATATAGTCTGCAATATCACAAATTTAAAATAGGTTTTTTTTTTTATTTTATTTTAGATCTGTTATACATGTACACGAAGATTATAGCTTTCTTGTGAATGCAGGCCAAATCTATTAATTCAATTTTTGTTGTTATCCATTCCAGACCAAGATATAACTAGCTTTAAGCCCTATACTGCTCCAAAGAAAGCAGAGATTATTTTCATATAACAGATCTATGTGGGGAACAGTACCAACCTCTCTGTGCTTCATCCAGTCACAGGAGCATCATCGTTAGCTCCAGGGTAGAACAATATTTGCCTTATCTGGCGAACTTTTGCTTATTTATTCCAAATATGGGATTCAAATAAGGATTGCCTATCATAAGACCAAGTTCTCCTAGAAATGCAATCATCTATTACAATTAAGAATTTGTGTGAAATGTGCTTGCTGTTGCTGTTACTACCATTACTACAACCAATGAATCAAGATCTCTGCAATACTGAAAATTAATGGTGATCTAATGTCCTTTCCTGTCCATCTCTACAAAGAAACAACCTAGCTGTGTAAGTGGAAAAGACAAGATTGTTTTAAAAAGCTGTCACTGTAATATGAATGAAACATGCAGCCACTCTCTAAAATAATCTATTCCTCTTCACCTATTACTGTAATTGTTGTAATTTTGCTAGGGCAGAAATCATAGAAGAGATTCAAAGTTCCATTTTGCATGCCTAGATTCTTTTACTGGTAATTTGTTAATGTTAATAACACTGCTAGAGTATATTTAATAATAATTGTTTTCTGTTTTGATGACAGCTAAAAGAAAATCTAGATCATATTTACCCAATTATCCAGTCAGTTAACAAGGATAAATAAGAGGTTTTAACACCTGTTGTCTGTCATCTCCTTTGACTCAAATTAGAGACACTTGAGAATCTCTACTATTTTAAGTGAGTAAAGTCTATTTAGGTAATAAAAATCAGATAATTCATTTGTAGGTCAAATATCTACCATTTTATAATCAGCTGTGATTATGAAATATTTAACCATGCAAAATACAACATATACCAATCAAATATATTCAAAATAAATTACTGGTGTCCAACCTTATCAATTGTAGGTTTGTTTAATAAATAAGTATAGTACATTACATAAGGTATAGCCATGAAAGGTTTTTTTTTTTTTATTCAATTCACCTACTGAAGGGAAAGGTTGAAGAGAGAGAGGAAGCTAAAGTGTACTTAAACCTAAAATATATTGGCACAACACCTTGATGTAGATATTGCTATCACCATTTTCCAGTTAAGGAAACAGAGGCTCAGAAAATGGAAATAAATTGCCCAGGGTTGCACAGCGAGAAAGTGGTACAGCTTATTTGAATCCAAATCTACTTGGCTCTAAAGTCTTTCCATTCCTTTGCATTTCCTGACTTCATCTACTCCTTGTAAACAAATAGACTATAAAGAAAAGTTATTAAGTAATTTGAGAAGTCTTGAATTCCATAAAAAAAAAACTACCTTAAGTAATTTTTAATGAGGGCAAATTCTGAAAGGTAGAAAGTATATAAATGGAAAGAACAGTACTTCTCAAACTACCTACACATAAAGGAATAGTTTGTGTGTTTTACTTTCAAACTGCCATTCTATGATACTTTAAAAACATATAACAAAAATAAATGAATAGAAAAATTTTCATGTGCTTGGATGTCATAGCAATGTCAAACTGGTATAAAAGTTCATAAATGCTTACTTTCAATTTTTGTACTTGTGGCCTACACTTTGAGTAATATTGAGCTATAGGACAAGTGAGAATAAGGCAATATGTTTAGCAGTATTAACTTATATATTAGAAAATATATTTATGTACCTATATTTTATTGAAATAAAAAGGATTGCCATTCTCTAAATAATCTGTTGCAAAATCTTGTTACTTCATTAAGCTGCTTTTCATGTTAGTTTAGTAAGAAAGAAAGTAAAATCTTCTTAATATTAAGAAAGCTGAATACAGAATAAAATATATATCATCTTACCGAACCAGGTAGAAAGAAAAAACAAAGGCTTGTCAACTCAGATAGCATACATTTTGGTTCTGATTTTATATGTTTTATTAAGAAGCATCAACATAGCTAATTACTTTTGACCATGGCAATTATTATTCTGTAGTTAAAATTATTTCATCTTTCTGATAGGCTCAGGGGATGTGAACTGTTCTGACTGAATATATTGATAATCACTGCAATGGGGAAACAAGATGACTAATGTTGTGTTTATCCTTTCTGTCAAAGCTGGCACATAAAAACAGGTTTCCACACTTGCCATTTTCCAAAATGTGGCAGCAGTTCATAATAGATCCCTAAATGCATTTTGACAAAGTGAAAATTTGTTTTACATCATGAGATCTGGGCAATGATTCTAGAAAAATGTGCTAATTAAATTCAGAAAACAAGAAAACATGAAATAGGTTTTTCCCATAGCTTACTAAGTAGCTTTGTGTAACGTACTACATTAACGACACTGTTATTCGATTTTTAATTTTCTTTTTTAAATGTTACTAATCAGACAGTATACTTAACAACAATGGATAGGGTAATGAGATCAGTATTTACTGATTAGTCTAAATAATTATCAGGGTTTTTTTTGTAATTTGAGAATAAAACTATCTTATTAATTTTGGCATATGGATAAAACTACAGCTAACTTAGATTGGAATTTTTATTTATTTAGCATTTGCTTTTTTCAGCATATATAAGAAAATCTAATAAGAGCTGATGGCAAAGTTTTGAATTAATCAAACAGCATCTATTAAAATCTATGCAGAGCTGTTACTATTGTGAAAAACCAAATCTTTCATGACATCATAAAATTTAACCGTCATGTGTTTAGTGTTCACATTAATCCTGAATGGAAAAAGGTAGTTTTGATAAGCATTCTATAATAGCTAATAAAAGTCTATCAATTGTAGAAAATTACTTAAAATAATATTTTGTTACTTAATGAAATACAACATAAAAACAGTTTGAAAATCATAAAATATAAAAGCATATTTTTCAATTATTTTATAAATGGCACAATTTGCACTTAATTGTTCCAAATAGAGAAGATAATAAATTTAAGATGATGATAAAAAAGCCAATTAATAGTTAATACGGCCTCAAAAAATACAGGCAAAATAATGATGTAATAGAGTATTTGCTCAGTGATGTCACAAATATGGTACTTTGCAAATAGGAGTTCAGTAAATAATCGTTTAGTTGAAATATGTATATTGGAGGCATAAAAGAGTAAGAAGGTTCAAAGCAACTAATTTTCTGTTTACTGAAAGGACACTGACTGTGCCTGTCTCACATTTGGTATTAACTTCATATTGTGTTTGTAGAGAAAAGCTTTAATTGATGTTAGCATTACTTAAACAGCCACCATGGCATGGTATTAGTTATAATATCTTCCACCTGCCAAAGAAATAAGCCATGGCATGGCAATAACTTGTCCTGAGCCTCAAGGGGGCCATGCGCTTTGGACAACCATGCTCTGTATTAAAGACTTCCATGGATAAACTTTCTGAGAGTCTCGGAGTTCTCGAGGGTTTTGTCCTTATCCTGCTCCTCTTCTCAGTCTTCTTGATCCACTCATCTATTCTCAACATCCTCAAAAGTTTCTCCAGCTTTACTCTCTCACAAGACAGTCGAGTTCTTATATTCAGTGACCTGCTGGGTTGGCATTTCCAACAGAATACTCTGCAACCACCTTAAATTAAACTTGCCAAAACATAAGCTAATCACCATCCCCTACACCTGGCCATTCCTATTACAGCCTCTTCTATTGATGGCAACAACATCTCCTAAGCCCTCAAACAAGACGTCTTGGAAATCTCCTTAATACTTGCTTCTCCTTCGTCATCCACATCTCCGCTTTCCTCTAGCACCTCCCACCGTGCCACCTTTATGAACGTGCAGCCTGTGCAGTCACACAGGGCCCCTTGCTTAGAAGGGTCTCATGCTTCTCTGCTGCTCTGCTGTCACCATCTTCAAATCATAAATAATTTTGGAACAAAAAGACCTGCATTTTCTTGCACTGAGCTCTGCAAATTATGTGGCCAGTCCTGCCTGTCTCCCGTGCCCTTTTTCCTCTGTAAAATCTGTGTTATAGCCTCTAGACATACCATGAAATTTCTCACTTCCCTATCTTTGTTATCATTTTCCCTCTGCTGAGAATAGCATCTGTAATTTTAAAACAGCCTCAAACACACATTTCTAGTGGCACTTCCCCCAGTAAGTCTTCCCTGCATAATTAAGCCTAGGTTAAGCAATTCCATAATAATATAATTTAAATAATTCTATTATTTCAGTTACAAGAGTATATTATTATTACCTGTTTATGTATCTTTTATACTTTATGAGCTTATAGAAAGGGAAACACTAGGAATTATTTCACAACTAACATAATGACATACAAAAAACACAATCAAATGTTATTGTATGAATGAATAATACAAAAAATAGTATAATAAGCAACTCTGCTTTTCAGCCTCATGAATTAGTGTGTTTTCAGAACAAAAAGCTATTGGAGTTTATTTTTTATTCAAATGAAAATAATAATAAGACATGTATTGTCAATTCTACATCCTAAACAGTTTTTGTATCTACCCACTTCTCCCTAGTTTCTGCTTCACCCCCCTTCAGTCCAATCACTTTTATCTCTGACCTGAACTATTGTTATGGGCTCTCTTGTCTTCCAGTCCATTCCCCATCATGCAGCCAGAGGAATCTTTTGAAATTCAAATCAAACTGAGTATCCAAAACAATTATTCTTTAATACATCCTTCAGATTTCAGCTCAAATATTACTTCCTCAGTGATGTCTGCAAAAATTACTTGGTCCTATAAATCAGAATAAACCCTACCAAACACACACACACACCTTTAATGTCTCTCATTGTGCTTTCTCTTCTTAACACTAAGTTGACTTTGTAATTTATAATTTTTGTAACTTGTTAATAATTTATTAATTTATAAATTAATAAAAGTTATCTCCTTTACTAGAGCAAAACCTTTGAGTGAAGGATTATGTCTATTTTGTTCCCCATTCTATCACCAGTATACCTGACAGACAGTAGGTGGCCAAAAAAGAATTTGTCAAATTAGTGTTGAGGAGCAGTAGTTTATAAACATATGGCACAGGCACTTCAAAAAACTCTAAAATGTACATATCCTAATGTTAAAATATTATTCTTATTCTGTTCTACCCTTTTAAATATAATAGTTTATATTAGTTATCCTGATTCATGGTTCCTCCTATTGCATTTCATGAAACTGCAAGTATTTTAGGTATTTCTAAAGACTTTAAGAGGGATTCTATAGTGGATTTGTTTAGCTTTTAGGTCTGAGTTCTTCCCTGAAGACCCTATGGTGCATCTGAGAACTTGAGGGAAATAATGCAGAAGGCCCCAAAACATTATGAAGAATAAATATCACTTTCCTCAAATATGCATTAACACAAGCAAGTTTTATAACTATGCAACAGGGAACCATAAAAATTATTTTCCTACCTTAAGCCCACTGGGCTTCAAACATTATTTTAAGTAAATCCCTTGAAAACTCCCACATGCACATATGGTAATTCTTGCATCTTCATAAAGTAAAACCTAAAGATGATACCACTTCAGAAGTCTATATAGAATTATGAGGGTCCTATTTAACTTTTTTTTCTGGTTCAGTTCATGCTTTCAGAATGGCCTTTGTAACATTTATTCTTACATGTTTTAACTCCGTAAGCCTCAGTTTCTTCATCTATAAAATGACATAGTAATAGTACCCCCATTATAATAGTGTAATTGTAAAGCTTAAATGATATGATCTATGTAAAACGCTTAGTATAATGTTTGCCAACTTGTGAGTTTCCAATAAATCTTAGCTAACAATAGTAACTACTCAGAGCTTTTTTAGGCTCTGGAAATCACAAAGATATGAATAAAAATGACAGTCAAAGCACTATAAAGGTCTAACTGGAAGGCAAAAACCAAAGCTGAACGATTGTGTGTGTCTGTCATGCAGTTTGATTGGTTCTCATTAGCTGCTCTCTGGCACTTGTTTTCCTTCCTATACTTCTGCCACTTTGATAGCTATGCAAAATTACACCTCCAATATAATCAGATAAGGAATGCCAGAGAAACCGTTACAATTAATTTGCCTGAGAAGTAGGCACAGAAGATAAACATGCAGTACACCCTCAGGACCACAAACACTTTACATTTATCTCTATTTATCCACATGTCAATTAATGAACCAACCAGCTATAAGTCTTTTAGTAAGAAGTAATCATTTTCAACTAAAGTCTCCAAATTCCTATAATTCAAATTTATATTCTATGGTGACTTTTAAATGAAAAGAAAACATGTTTTTAAAAGCAATGTTTCCTTCTTGAATATTTTCAGTTTATTGTTTTTGAATCACCCAAGTTCAAATGAGACAATTAAATGCTGTATCTTTTTTTGTTCAGAGGCAAGATGAAGGTAATTTGCTGCTTCATGCATCTGTTTCCTCATCAGCACAGTGAGGACTAGGCTAATTAGGGGATGAAAACAATATGGTCATATGGATAGGCCAGATTGCTTGTCACTCAGTTATTCAATATGTGGGCTCTGTTTTGAGGACAGGAAGGAGATAATGATTCTCTGGCATCTCTCTTGCAATGCATGAAAAGAAAGAACTGGGAAGCGTTCAGATGTTCACCTGCTTATTTTTAGCATTCATCCTAGGAATAATCTTACTAGGCTATGTCATTGATTTTGTCTTTACAAGAATATTATTAGAAAGCTTCAGTGAAGGCTAGTAACTTCCAAAGATAATACAGAAAACCCAATCAACTAACTTGACTCTGGTAAATTCATTCAAATTCATAATTCTGCAATATTCTAAGGGATAAAAAAGTTTAGTCCTAATGCAGGTAAATGTGCCCCCTTTTCATGAAGTCTAATTTAGCTAAATAGACTTAGTAAGGAAAAATTAACATCTAAAACTATAATATAAGATTAATTATAGAGTTCATACCAGACATATTTTCTGGTACTGGTCTGTCCTGGTAGAATTCAGACTAAGGCTGGCCTTTCACAGTCATGGCTTGGAAAGGTGAATTAGTATAATTAGGTTCTTTCTTTCTGGGCCATTTGAACTAGGAAATACCAAAGGAAATAGTGGAAAAAGAAGTTGAAAACATGCATTGAAAGTTTCACAAGCACAAGCAAAAATTCTGAATAAATATAAAAGACAAGTGAGAGAAAACAAGCAAAGGAAGGGAATGATTCCTATTCCTCTCTAGGTTCTTATTCTCCTCAAAATTCCAGGTTCTTAATGCCATAAAGACTGGAAATACCAGTTCCAGTGGAGCCCAACCATTCTGCATGCCTTAACCTTGGATTTTCCAGAGACTACTGTCTCCCTTATTAATAATGTCATGATCTGAATGCCACCAAGACCTTTAACTGTATAATGTCATCAGTTTCTCAAGAGATAATTAAAAATTGGTCAACATACTTTCATCTCAAATACTGTCAGAAAGCCAGCATCTGTCCCAAAACCTCCAAAGAGCAATTTGGAAATAGGAATGGTGACTTAGCTTCTTCTCTTCAGCCCTGGCTTTGGGTTCCCACTTCTGCTACATTCTTTATCTCCATCCTTGTCACCTTCAGCATTGCTGTGTTTTTGTTGCATCATGACTGCCCCACTGGGCACTACCCTAGTTCCTTCACTCCCCAAAGTGCCACACATTCAGGGATGTCTTTATGGATGACTCTGCTTAAATTTGGAACCAGGATAAGTCTTACATTACAGTAAATAACCTAAACACCAGGCATCCCTATTCTTAAAATCCCTCAGTCATTCTTATCATAAAGAAACTTCTATGCATTATCTTTTCCACTTAAGCCCCATCTCCTTGCCATGTTGCTGGACTTTCTTTTTCTCCCAAGAGAGATTCCTGAGAATCTCCCCAATTCTTCCTCAATGCCACCAAATTCTTGTTAATCTCTTAGAATTACTTCTTTCCCTTACCTTAGCCACCCAGACTGTGACCAGGGAATCTAATCCTCATAACCCATGAAGCATGCCAATTAAATCATGCTTAGAAAGACAGCCCCTTCTTTTCCCAAGAGGAATTCTGAGGTTGCAATTTAAGAGAACAACTTTTCGGCAGGGCGCGGTGGCTCACGCCTGTAATCCTAGCACTCTGGGAG
>RJWJ010040433.1:0-13973 GCA_004363605.1 Indri indri
TGCCTTTATGTCTTAGAATCTAACGCCTGCTAAATAACTATTCATGCAGTAACTATTCCTCCTCAGTACCTAACCCTTTGTAAACGAGTTCTCTAAACCCGTGGTCCCCAACCCCTTGGCCACAGACTGGTACTTACTGGTCCATGGCCTGTTAGGAGCCAGGCTGCACAGCAGGAGGCGAGAGGCGGACTAGCAAGCTAAGCTTCATCCCTACTTGCAGCTGCTCCCCATAGCGCACACCACCACATAAGCTGCGCCTAAGATCAGCTGCGACATTAGGTTCTCACAGGAGCACAAACCCTACTGTAAACTGCGCGTGTGAGGGACCTAGGTTGCGGCTCCTTGTGAGAATCTAATGCCTGATGATCAGAGGTGGAGCTGAGGTGGTGATGCTAGCGCTGGGGAGTGGCTGCAAATACAGATCATCATTGCAGAGAGGTTTGACTGCAATAAACATAATGCACCTGAATCATCCCGAAACCATACCGTCCTCTCCACACACCCCCCACCCCCACCGCCTCCATCTGTGGAAAAATTGCCTTCCGTGAAACCGATCCCAGTGCCAAAAAGGTTGGGGACCACTGCTCTCTAAACCATTATGCCCTAAAGGGATTTTAAACACCCTGACAACCCTCTCCCCAGTTTTCTCCCCCTGGGAAAAAGGAAAAGAAGCTGGAGGCCACCAGGAAGCACCAAACCACTTTGATTTTGTGCTCTCTTACACAAACACAAGGCTTAGAAAGCACAGGCTTTTTTAGAGGGAGAATTCTTTTCCCTCCCCCGGTTTCCAAGGGAATTGAGTTTTCTTCTGGCCTTTCCCTACCCATTTGTTCATTCCACCCTATGGATTGGCAAATAATGCCCTGAATAATAACAGGGCATGCTAGGCCCATTCTGATCTCTTATTCTCTTGAGAACAAATGCCCGGGTGGGGGTTGAGGGGACTCTACCACGTGGAGAGGCCTGCTGGGAGAGCACGACCCCTTGCACTGGGCGGGCTGCCTGCTTTTTTTCTAGGGCATGGTTAGTAGGCTTAGTTGTTCTCATTTTAAGCTACATCCTCCAACTGGGCTTCTATCAACATAAAAGTGCTTTTTTTTTTTTTTTTTAATTTTGTGTATTACTTGCCATAGCAAAATACCACAGACTTGGTGGCTTAAACAACAGAAATTTACTTTCTCATAGTTCTGGAGGCTAAAAGTCCGAGATCAAGGTGTCATCAGAGTTGGTTTCTAGTGAGGCCTCTCTTGATGCCTTGTAGACAGCCACCTTCTTTTTATGTCCTACCTGGCGTCTTCTCTGTGCAGAGAGAGAGAGAGAGCACGTTCTAGTGTTTCTACCTCTTCTTGGAAGGACACCAGTCCTATTGGTCTAGGACTCTACTCTTATGACCACCTTTAACCTTAATTACCTCCCCAAAGTCCCTATCTTCAAATATAGTCATATGGGAGGTTAGAGCTTCTACATATGAATTTGGGAGGGACACAGTTTGGTCCATAGCATCTCCCATCTGTCTTTTTTCAATCTGTTCAAAACTTAGAAGGGTAAGAGGGAAAGAGGGGTACTATTTATTGGGGATCCTCTTAGAGACCCCAGCACACTTCATATACCCTTTCCCCCAAAATTTCTTAAACATATATTCCAGCCAAACAAGAGATTAATAAAATTTAAGAATTCTGAATTGGAGGACTATAGATATAAAGACTTGCAATGAATAAATAAGGAAGTACATGTGGGCAATTTTCCAATCTTTTATAGGGCATAATTGGGGGATATGCTCTCATGTTCATTTTTGAAATTAGAAAAATAGAGATTCAAAGATATTTTTTGCTTAGAAGTTTTTTATTAGTAGAGTTAAAAATTATACATATGAGGTTTTAAATGGCATATATACTCACAACTCATATATTTGTGTATCTAGTCCAGGCCTCCAGATTTATGTGTCCAACTTCCCACTCAATTTCTCCCCTCTGAAATCTAGTGGATATCTCAAACCTAGCATGTCCAAAACTGAACTCAAATTCTGACTTAAACTTTCTCCTACTCTACTGTATTTCTAATGATAGCAACTCCATCTTTCTAGTTCCTTTGGTCAAAAACCTTGAGGTCTTCATTGACTCCTTCCTTTTTCACACAACCCACACCCATCCTACAGCAAACTCTGCTGGCTCTACCTAAAAAACACATCCAGAATTTGATCTGTTCTCACAGTCTCCACTGTTACCACCCGATCAAAGTATCATCATCTCTTTCCTGGATTATTGCAGTGGCCTCCTAACTGTTCTCTCTGCTTCAGCCTTGACCCACCCCCACCCCCCGCCATAGTCTATTCTCAACACAGCAGCCGAAGTGATGCTTTCAAAATGTATGTAAAATCACATTACTCGCCAAACCCTCCAGAGGCTTCCTATCTCACGTAGAAGTAAATGCCACAGTTCTCACAATGGCTCCTCCACCCCACATGATCTGGACACCAACCCTGCTGGGCATCACCCCTCTGACCTCGTCCCACCACTTTCCCTCTTCCTCCGTGTTCTCCAGCCACACTGGCTCCCTCTTCTTCCTCGAGCAAACCACTTTGCACTTCTGTTTCCTCTGCCTAAAACATTCTTCTCTTAGATATCACATTACTTTCTCTGTTAGGTCTTTGTTCTACTTTGTCCTAATGTAAACTTCCCCACCACCCAATTTACAATCACAAACTCATGCCCATCCCAGAACTCATCCCTATTCTCTGCTCTGTGTTTCTGCACAACACTTATTATCATATATTTTACATATAACTTGTTTATTATGTCTTCTGATCCTGCCCTACCCATTGTAATACAAGCTCCACGACGTCCGAAATGTTTATCTGTTTTGTTTACCGAGTATTCCCAGCACTTGGAACAAGGTCTGACATATCAGGAGATCTCAATAAATGTTTGCTAAATTGAATGAATGACTTCAATTTATCACTCTCTTTCTTTCATAGGTGAAATATGAAAAAAAGAGAGGATATGAATAATGCAATTGATTAGGTTGATTTAATGGATCTATTTTAAATAAAGATATATTGAAAAGTTAAGCTCTTCTTTTCAAATGTTTATTGCAGGGTTTGTCAACAGCAACTATTATATCTCATGCCAATAATTCTTTGTTGTGGGGGCTTTCATGTACATTGTAGGATGTTTAGCAGCATCACTGGCCCTAACCAATTAGATGCCAGTATAATCAATCCCTCCCACCCCCAAATTGTGATAACCAAAAATGTCTCCGGATATTGCCAAGTGTCCCCAGGTAGCAAAAATCATCCCAGTTAAGGCCACTCACCTATGGTTATTTCTAAAGTTGAACCACACATACACAAAAATAGAATTTAATAAGAAAAGTTTAAATAAAAAATATCACAATCATTTAGAAAGAAGATCCTCCAAAAAACAATGGGTCAAAAGTTAGCCAAAAACTATATCTAAGATTCATTTTTTATATGGGTGCCAGACAAAATATAGGAACCCAGTTAAATTCAAATTTCAGATAAATCATGAATAATTTTTTCAGTCTAAGTATGTCCCATGCAATATTTGGGACATACTTAGACTAAGCATTTATCTGTTGTTACCTGAAATTCTAATGTAACTGGGGATTGCTGAATCTGGTAATTTTAATTTATAAAATAATGAGTGTAAGACTACTACATATAAAAAAAACCAAGCCACTATATTTAGAATACAGCCACGACTGTAGTCAGAGGCGAAGACATGTTTGTCAATGCCTTTGTTTCTTAAAAAGAGAAATGACTAAAAACGAACTAAAAGTTCAACTGAAAAATTAGAAAACAATAAAATAAAGGAAAACAAATACAAGTAATCTACAGGAATTTCTCACAGCTAAATTAATTTGAAGGGGGAACCCTTGCTCCTCTAGCAATAACCTTGCCAATGGAACTGTAATACTCAAAGTCTTTTGCTCCTTGGACAGCACTGGATGCAGTCTAGCGAAGTGCTACATCTGCTGCCCTTCTGGGTGCTCTGTCGATGTCTCTGTTGATGTCTTTTTCCTTTAGATGTATTACTGCACGTCTTTGTCATGCTGTGAAACGTCAGTCAGATTTTGTCTACAGCCCCTGATCTTTTGACTTGAGGAATCTCTTTAATCACCGTTACAGACATTATTGCTAAGGCTGATGATTTTAGAAAGAGCCTAATTTGTGCCCATTTAGTTGATTTAGTTAGATTAACTGAGGCCTAGAGAGTCTCACTTTCCCTTTTACACATTATCCTCTAGTATGTCTGCAGATGAGTCCACGTGTAAAGTCAAGACATTTCTCTCTTACGTCCTTTAGACATCTTCAGAAAGTTGGCAGTGCCTCCGTGAAGGCATTAACATTGGAGACAGGGGCTTAGGATGGACCAGTGAGTGTCTGGACTCCCTGAAGGAAGCAATTCTATTACTAACTTTGAAAACCAGAGTGAAAACAAAGAAGTAAGCCCTATTGTGTATGATCTGCTATCACTGTGTTGTCATTTCCTGAGCAATGTTCTTATCAGCAGTGGCTCTGTTGCCAAATTTCAATTCGAAAGAGCATTACAAGGGGGGAAAAAAATCCACATTTTTATGTAGTATTTCCTAGGTAGTAAACACAGGATTTCCTGCATCCGAAATGACTTCAACAAATTGCCTGTTCCTTCAAACATGGCTTGGTGACAAATTTGGACCCTGTTCCGTTAGGTGCAGATAAGCTTGGTGATTGAAATCTCCTCTAGCTGAGCAAGGAGTTTTGGCCAGCTATGCAACCCCACTGGGCCTGGGAGTCGCAGGAATGAGTTTTCATTTCAAATTAATTTCTACTTGGCCTTAGTATTACATGTGTTTATATCTTGTCTTCCCACGTAGAGTACACAATCTGTAAGTATTGAAACTACCATTTTCTTCCGAGAGCTCAAGGCAGCACAGTAATGAATAAAAATGCAGGTAGGTGGTCAATAAATGCTTTTGGTTCATTGGTTTTGGAAATAATAAGATGGGAGCATTCTGGAGGGTTGACTCTGAGTTTCTGAACACTGACATTTGTTTCTGGTAGAGAAGGATAAACTTTCCAACTCACAATCTCGACAGGAAGGAAGTATGTTCTGTCAACAGAGGGGAGGGCCAGGAATCTCCCCCTTTCAGATATAATTCTGGTCACACCAGGATAATTAGTAAATCTGCAATAGAAACAGTTCCTTTCCCCCATTTCCCATGCCTAATAAAGTGCTCGTGATGAACTAAGTGAGTGGAATTCTCTCCCCAGACTTCAGTCACTCTTTGTTTTAAAATCCTTCTTTAGTGAGTTGCTTCAGGAAGCATGTGGTTTCATAGTTTCCAGTACACATTGTTGGCCCAAAACTCATTTGTACTTTAGTCATCACAATGATGTACTAGCAAGTCATAGCAACCGCTCCAGTTTGCCAAAGGACAGAGGATTGACAGGATATAATCAAAATTCTACAGAAATATGGTATTCTATGCCATTATGTGGAAGTCACTAGGGAGGAAAGCTTTTCGGAAAAAGCCAGGGTAAATCTTAGGCATGAACATTTGTAATGCTCTTTCTACAGTGTTGCCCCAGTCACTGTCAAATATAAATACCAGTTATGTACCTGGACACAATCCCTGTGACATGTCTTTGGGTTCAGGAGCACAGATTTGTAGCTTTAGTGAATTGACACCATTCATTTAGTCTGTCTCCTGGGGTTGGTTGTTGAGAGTCCAAGAATATTTACCTGTTCACCATGTCTCCAAGCTTTACTGAATTTATGAAAATGAACTCATTAAAATATGACCATAAATTTCCATGATTAATATTTAAGAAGGAATTCTCTTTTAGTAAAATAATATTTAATAGTAACTACCATTTATTAAGGCCAAGCACTGTAACAAGCATTTCCCATACAACAATCTAATAAAACCCCAATGTCGTATTTTTGCTCGTATTTTATAGATGAGAAAACTGAGGCTCGGGAAAATTAAGAAATTTAACCAAGGTAACAAAAAACCCAATCAAGGTCTGAGTGAAAACTCGAAGCTCTTCACAAATATTCAATAAAAAAGAAACCACAAAAGACACATCCCCCTAATTATTTTGTCTTCTGTGTTGATACTGCTGTTCACCAAGTTTCAACCTTGAGATGGGAACAGAGCCTGCAGCTAGTTGTCTGGGGCCAAGGCATCATTTTGGTTCTCAAATGGGAATTCTCTCACAATGGAACAGTAGAATAATGGAACAGTCCCAGGATCCTGGGCTTGGAAGGGACACTCTAAGGCACCGTAGTGGGCTCTTGTTGTTTTAGTCTCCTCCACTGCCACCCACACCAGCTGCTCAATCAAAATGTCCCACAACCCCAGATCAAGGGATAGACACGTGACAATCAGAGCTGAGGAACACCAAATCTGGTCCTGATGACAATTTCTGAGGAGACTGACCTTTTAGTTCTTGTCTCCCAGAACCCAGGAGCTTCCCTGATTCTGGTTCCCTTTCTGAAGCTTCATTCTTCAGGTTTCCCAGCAATTTTGAAAACTGGCCAAAGTCAGATTCTGTTGCTTGCAAGTGAAGAATTCTAACTGATGCAAATGTCTAGTCTGAGGTCTGGTCTTCATGGGGCTGATGAGCCAGGCAAGAAAGCACCAGGCTGTTTCTGCTTAAGCAAAAGGGCTCTGTTTGGACCAAGGGTTTTGTTATTAATGAAATATTTGAAATATCACGAATCTAGTTCAAGCACCCTCAGTCTTGGATAGCTTAAGTTGTAATCATCCACCCCTTATAGCCTTTAATTTTGATTTTCATACTAATTTATCTTGCAAATTAATTAAATTGCAAGTAGAAAGTAGCACCCAAGGAGTCCCTTTAATTGCACTACAATTTGTACCCAACCAAGAGACAGACTTGGAAATAACTGCCATCCCACCTCACAGCTTTTTCAAACCTGGTTCCAAATCACATCTGAACTTACCTTTAAACAACTTAATTTTATCATCAAATTTTAAGTGCACAACAGCACATTCGTGTACATTTCCGACATTAGTAATTTTTCTTTAGTAATTTTTTTTTAGTAATTCCATGCCTGTCAAAGGAGTTTTATTGAATAATTTATTCTATAGATTTATTGAATTTGAAATTTATAAAATTTTAAGAGACCATTCCAAATTCAAAACTAAATCTAAAGAGACTGATCAGAACTCCTAAGACACATCCCTATTTCTTATACCATTCCTCCTAAAAAAAAAAAAAAAAAAAGGCAAAAATCCAAAACTCTTTAAGAAAAGAAGTAGAGGCTCAAATCTGACACGTAGTTTTTGGCTTAAGATGAATGCAGTCCCACATTTAACAGTGAACACTTGTCTTCTTTGAAACAGGTTTATATGTTTTTTATTTTAATAAATGAAGCTAATGTCATGTGAAAATGGAAGGGTTTCCTAATACAGCAGGTTACATTTGAGCTGGAGTAGTTTCCCACATTTTAGTTGGGAGCCTTGTGGCACAGTCACCAGTATAGGGACACTTTGAATTTCAAAATTTCAGATGGGAATTAGTTGTTTAAAATTTGAAACACAATTTCCTTTGGAAATCACATTTAAAATAATGGCCATGTCTTCAGATTTAGCCTACAAAGGACTTTCAGACAGTACTGTTTCTAACAGTCTCAGTGAAGGGGAATATGGAAGAGAAAGGAAGGATTCTAGAATTTGGCACCTCTTTCTGTGCCCCTCACCCCAGCTTCCTCCAGCCCCTTTGATTCCCTAGGTCTCCCCAGGGGTTCTCTCTCAGACTGCATTTCCCTTGGGCTCTACTACCCTCAGGTCACCTGCAGTGAAATAGCCAAATTACTCCCAGGAGCTTATTAAAATGCAGATTACTAAGCCCCATCTCTTAAATAGAAGTTTCTAGAAATGGGGCCAAGGAATCTGCAATTTAACCAGTTCCCCAAGTGATTCTTTTAGATACTGAGGTTTGAGAGCCACTACCCTAAAGGTTTTAGTTTCTAATTGCCTACTTCTACCTCCATCCCAAACCCAAATTTCTATTCACTTGAGCCGTCTGAGCAATGAATTAATATGATCTTATTGAAGAATTGGGTGATGGCGTCCTCAGGGTTCTTGCCCTTTTCTCTCCCTGTGGAAACTCCTGACATAATGATAATCATTTTTAAAGACTAGGTATATTTCTTTCAGATAGAGATTTTTTTTTTTTGGAATTATATATATAGAGAGATTTTCACCCTACTTTTTAAAAAAAACTTGATAAAATGCATTTTCCTACCTTTTAGGTATTTTGTAACAACAAAATTTTAAGTGACTACCTAATATTTTAATTGTACAAATTTGACAAGTCATCTACTTGTTGAACATTTATCACTGTTATAAACAGTCTCTGATGAATATCCTTGAATATAAATCTGTAACAGAATCTCTCATTTTTCCCTTGGGGTTCATTTCTGAAAATAGAATTCATAGTTTCTCACTACAGATTGCCAGAATGCCTTCCGGAAAGGATCAGACCAGTTTACACTCCCAGCAGCTGGGTGAGAGAGCTCCCTTCTACTAACCACACCATCATCAACGCTGAGTGATATCAGGATTAAACAACTTTAGCCACTTTTTATTTTTTTAATGAGGACTGTTCCAGAGGGTGACTTCAAAGAACAAAGGATAAGAGAGATAAAACGGGGTTGTGGGCAGATCTCTGAGTGTGAATCAGGAGCTGAGTCAATGGTACCCACCACTGAGGCACTGGGCCTCGTGGCTGTCTTAGTCTCACACGGTCTCAGTGAACTGCACCCAAGGGAAGGGAAGGAAATTATGAAGCCATAGTCCAGGCAGAACTACACACCTAGTGATACCTCTCCTATGCTTACAGGCAGAGTTACTAAATCTGTGGTTCACACGTGTTAGTATGCAGAAGAATTACCCAAGAATTAAAACTCAGATTTCTAGCTACACCCAGAAATTCTGATTCAGTTGGCACAAGGTGAGACATAGAAACTTCCATTTTGATTTAGAACCCCATGTGAGTCCAACATAGGTAGCCTAGGACCTCACTTGGAGAAATATTAAACTAAGGGATGGGAAGAACATCTCTGGAGTGTCAACCCTATGAATCCAAAGTTATTTATCCCAGGAAATTACTCCAGTATTGCTTTTTCCATGAGGAACCCACTGAACAGTTTCAGAACATTATGATAATTCTTTTTTTCTATTTTGAAGTGAATGTCTGCACTCGGAGGCAGAACTCCTTGCATGACATGCTGCTATGATCAGCCTAGCTGTCAGTCCCGCACTGGGGATGGATGTCTTCAGCTGTACATGATTCCAGCTTGAAAGGATGGGACAGAGACGTGACCTGGTCTTCTTTCCCTCTCCAGCCTCCTGGTTTGGTGCTGTGTGGTGCTAACCAGAGACCAACAACAGCAAATGCTGGCATGGCAGCAGATGGCATGTTCATTTGTGGTTCAGAGGCAGCCCACACAGACTTCAGTTCATAAAGTCAGAGACCACGCACCTTTTGACATCCCGAGAAAGGGCCCCCAGGCTTAGTCTGGCCGTCAAGCGCAGTACTGAGAAAAGCTGGAGTCTGTGTTGGCATTCAGGCTCCACACGTGCCAGTTCCAATTACCATCTAAGTGTGCCCTTAAAGGGGCTCTGTCAACATTGCTTAGATCTGAAAATCAAGTTCAAGGAAGGTAAAAGAGTTTGCAGAACTGATGCACAAGGTAAGCCTTAACTTCAGGCAAAGTTGGTAGTCACCCACTGTTATGGGCTGAATTTTCCTCCTGTCAAATGTATATGTTGAAGTCCTAACCTCCTGTACCTCAGAATGTGACTGTATTTAGAGACAGGTCCTTTAAAGAGGTAGTTAAGGTTAAATGAGGTGACTGGGGTGGCCCCTAATCCAGTATGACTGGCATCCTTAGAAGAAGAGATTAGGACACCAACATACACCAACCAAGGGATGACCGTGTGAAGACAGGGACAGGGAGGAGACATCCAGGTACAGACCTAGGAGAAAGGCCTCAGAATGAAACCAACCCTGCTAACACCTGGATCTTAGGACTTGTATTTAGCCTCCAGAATTGTGATAAAATTAATTTCTATTGTTCAAGCCTCTCGGTCTGTGGTACTTTGTTATGGCAGCCCTAGGAAACTAACACACCCACTATATTATGATTTGAACAAATCTCTTTCATCTGGGTGCCTAGAATATTCCCATTAGAGACCGTCAGTCCTTTGGCTTTGGCTATTCCATTGAATAGTTTCTTCCTTAATAACACACACACACACACACACACACACACACACACACATGCACACACACTCTTAGCACTCTGCTGGGCCGGGCAGGCGGCTTACTCATCTGTGCATTCTCAGGCTGCATGTCAGGGTCTCCATCCAGTGGAATTCACAAACATTCATTAACTTACTATAAGCCAGACATGCTAAGTGGTAGAGATTTCAAACATGTAATCCTGGTATTTGAGGTACTCACCATCCGGGGAGGGAGAACCCTGCACAATTTAAGGGCTGTGACGCCATAGCTTTGGGAGTAGAGGTGGGAATGACTAACTTTGCCTGAGGGAGCTGGGGAGGCTCCACAGAAAGGGTGAGTTTGCAAGGATGCGTGGGAGGTTAGCAGACAAAGAAGATGGAAATTCTGACTAGGAGAAATCGTATGTGCCAAAAGACAGAAGTATCAAATGAGGTATGTTTGGAAGTGAAGAGAACTTCAGTGGGGGAGACATTCAAATGGCTGCCTGCACCATTCTCAGAAGCGGATGGCAGGGCAGGACGAAACGACCCTGCTGGGAGCACACTGGCCAGGAGGGCCCTCCAGTTTCCCCAGATTCTTGCAGCATCTCTGAAGCAAGTGGATGGTCCCTGCAAGCCAGAACCGCCCCCTCCGCCACCGTCCCCCGCTCCTGCCTTCCTGTGCTTTGGCTTTTGAGAGAACACAGGAAGCCCAGCGTAAGGGCCAGAGTCCCCCCAACCCACTCACTAGCAGTCGGGGTTCCCAGGCCCAGCTTTCCCCTTTTGGAGAGCTGGAAAGTGACCCAGTGAAGAGATGAGGTTTAAGCTGGTCCCTAACATCTGCTCAGGAGAACATAATATCTTTACTGCTGTCTTGGTGTCCAAGGTTCACTCAGCTTGTCAGAAATTTTGATGGTGTTCCTTCTCCTTTCTGTGTGGTCACACCAGAGTCTGTGTGTTTTGGCGAATAACTGATATTCTTCCTATTTATAGACTGTTTCCCATGTTATTCACTTACAGGATTTCTGTGGTCCAACGTTCTGTCAAGTCCCAGCTGGCCAGGAGTGCGTAATAGTCATTAACACCACAGCTGCTGGTTTTATAGTCTCCATGGATAGCCCAGTTCTGAAGTGCTCTTAGATAAGTTTAAAACTGTTTGTGTTAAAACACATATATCCAGCTGGGGGAAAAAAATGCTCACTTTTGCTAAGTGCCTTTCAAAATTAATACCAAAGCTAAAAATATAAATTCTTCATTATCCAAATGATGAAATATTCATTTTTACCCTTTCAAGACATAGAAAAGGAAAAAGTGTTTTGGAAGAAATATTTCCTACAGATCCAAACCAAAGAATAATCTTTGATAAAAGTAAAATGTCCCAGGAGACTGAGCAGAGAATGAAATACCTTTTTCTTTGCATCTCTTCTACTTCCTTATAACCTGTTTGGAGAAGGAGAAAGTTTGGTAGGTGCCTATTCAAATGCTGAATTGCCTCTTTCAGATAGAATTTTTAGCATCTTATGTAACTATTGACTAGCTTATCTCCTCATCCCGTAATAATCTTGAATAGCTTTCTGACTGCTTTTTAAAATAAAAAC
This sequence comes from Indri indri, assembly GCA_004363605.1. NCBI lineage: Eukaryota > Metazoa > Chordata > Mammalia > Primates > Indriidae > Indri > Indri indri. Next base: position 11,859 of record RJWJ010040433.1, read on the forward strand.
TTTATTGAGATATAATTCACACACCATAAAATTCATTCATTTAAAGTGTATGATTCAGTGGCTTTTAGTGTGTTCACAGAGTTCTGCAAGCACCACCACGATCACTGTTTTATCACTCCAAAAAGAAACCCGACGCCCCTGAGCAGTCGCTCGCCCGTTTTCCCCCACTGCCCTGCCCCCCAGCCCTAGCCAACCACTAACCTACTTTCTGTGCCTATAGATTTGCCAGTTCTAGACATTTCATCTAAAAGGAATCATACAACCTGTCATCTTTTGTGACTTGCTTCTTTCACTTAGCGTAATGTTTTTAAGGTGCATTCATGTTGCATTATATATTAGTATTTTATTCCTTTTTCTTGCTGGATAATATTCCATTGTATGATTATACTACTTTTGTTTATTCCTCTTCATCAGTTAATGGAGATTTAGGCTGTTTCCACTTTTTTACTATTATGAATAATGCTGCACAAGTTTTTGTATGGATATGTGTTTTCATATGTTTCACACAGGGTAGAATTGCTGGGTCATATTATTTTGACTGTTTTTTCAATGTTGGACAAGGGCATCCCCAGATTTCATAACTGATGAGCACAGGGAAGGGCATTGGCTAATCTTGTCCATTTTGTTGCCAATATAATTACATAATTCTCTTGCACAAAGCAAGAACTAGGTAATAACTTTGGAAATAACCTCTGAGTTACAGAAGAAGAATCAATTAATCAGCAACTGTGTCCACTGATCACCTAAGGAAGCTTCTATGTCATTCAGATGTGTAAACCACACAAAGTGTTTATTGTCAAAAGTCAACCTTTAGTAAGACACTCTGTCCTCTTTTGTGTCATATTTCACTGTTTAGTTGCGAGATAGAACACCATGATTTTCAGAGAAGACACAGGGATTTCTCTATAGGAAGTTCTTGCCATTGTTTTGCCAACACTAATGCTGTCTCTTGTCTGTTTGTTATGAGACATTCAATGCTGAGCATCCGGGATATGCCAGGCTTTGTGCTCAGTGTAGGGGGTAAAAATAAGACTAAAACAGGGTCACTCTCCTCATGGAGCCCACGGCCCTGTGTTGAGCGTGAGACTGGACAGCTCACCAATCACTCATGCCAGGCATGTATTAGCGTGTGGTGCTCAGATGAAGGACAAAGCACCACCAGTTGGGGACATGAGGAGAGACCCTAAGGAAGAAGTGGCATTTAACATGTGCCTTGGCAGACGAATAGGATTTTGATATGTAAATGTATGTGGAGAGGGCATTACAGAATTGCATGTGAAAGAAAATACATGAATAAAGGCAGATAAGCAAGAAAGCAAAGGGTCTATTTGGGGAGTTCAGATTTAAATCCCCTCAATACTACTTACTAATCTTAATGCTTTGGTAATTTACCTGAATTCTCAATTTCCTCATTTCTAAAATGGGTAAAATAATATCATCATATTTTGTGAGGATTAAATGATAATATATTTAAAATGTTCATCATGGGCCAGGCTCTGTGGCTCATGCCTATAATTCCTGCACTTTGGGAGGCTGAGGTGGGAGAATTGCTTGAGGGCAGGAGTTTGAGGCTGCAGTGAGCTGTGATTGTGCCACTGCACTCCAGCCTGGGCAACAGAGTGAAATTCTTCCCCCCACCCAAAAAAATTATTTATCACAGTGCCTAAAATACAGTAAGTGCTCAATAAAAAGTTGGTTTCCAGGGGTTTGGTTGGCATACAGGTAGATACAAGGGAACAGAAAATAGGTTGGCTCCATATTGCAGAGAACCTTGATGTGGGATGAGATGTCTGAACTTAGATCCATAAGAAATAAGGAATTGAAAAGATTCTGGAGTAAGGAGCAACCTCATTAAAGCTGTACTGGGTGGGAGTACGTAGGATGGGATGAAGTGGGATTCGTCTTTAGAAGTCCATAGACGTGGTCCTAGGGAAAGGTGATGAGGCAGAAAGTACAGAAATTAAAATGAGAAGTCACTTCAGAAGCTTTACAAAGGCAGACTATACAGAATATAGCAACTGCTTACATTTCAGAGACAACAGAGAGGCTGAAGCTTTTGCGCCTGCATAGCTGGGAGGATAGTAACGTCATTAACCAGGGAGAATGAGGACAGAT
>RJWJ010040434.1:0-13840 GCA_004363605.1 Indri indri
GTCTGAATCAATTATTATTTTGATATTTGCAAAATGATGACTTTTAAAACTGAATAATTCCTCCTACATCTATTAGTTGCCATTAGCTACCATGCATCACTGAAATGATATATGTCTCTCTTACTGGACTATGAACTTCCTGAGAGCAGACACTGTGCATTATTCAACTCTAACACCAATGTTATATGCAAAGCTGATGCTCAATACATATGTACTGAAGTGAACTGTACTAAATCCACCCTTCAAATGGGGAAGATATTAAAAATATCTGCCTTCCAAGGTTTCTATGAGGCCCAAATGAGATCTTGCACATGCAAGAGCTTTGCAACCTATAACAAGCTTTGCAGATGTGTGCTGGTATCCTTGTTAGGGGCTCAAGCCATGCCTGTCTCAAGGCACATGTGACAGAGCCATGACTCCCAAGCCCATCAGGAGGAGGGAAGCCCTTGGCAACAACCACAAAAATCAATGTCTAAGAAAATGGAGACAACAGCAAGATCTCTCTGGAGACTTTATCCTCCTTCTTTATTTTTGACTTCTTCAAGGAAGGGCTGGGTGGGTGCTCCTGCTTTGTTGATTCCTTTCCCCCCGCTCTCTCCCTCCCCTTTCTGCCACACCACTCTGCCTGTCTCTCCCACTCTCTCCCCTAGAAAAGCAGAAACTTTCCCGCAGCTGTCAGGCTTCTTTCCCTGAAGAATATCTCTAATCGCCCCGCCTGATTGGGTCTCGTTAGCAGGCTGGTGGCATTGATTGTACTCAATCAGCATCCTCCTGCCCAGCTGGGAAAATGTCCCATTTGTTCCCCCATTTTATCTACTGTTCCTTCTACAACTATTTTACAGTTTTTCTGGGATTAAAAAAAAAAAAAAACCAAGCCCCCAGACCATAATTTTCTGCTGTCCCCAGTTGTGATACTATGACTTTACTTTGCACAAAGCTTTCCTGCTCTCTCAATCCCAGGGTATTTCTGAAAGTCTTCTGTGGGATCTCTGGGGACACTCGCACTCTTCTAGTCAACCCTCACATGTCAACAATAATAACAAAGATAACAGGAACAAGCATTTGCTTACCCTTACCAATTACATTTATGCAAATGTATTTGCATAAATTAACTCATTTGTGTGTCACAATTCTGTAGCATAGATGTTGTTATTATCATCATCACCCCATTTGGTGGATGAGAAAACTGAGGGTCAGGGAAGCAAAGGGGCATGCCTAGATTATACATGTAGGAGGTGGCAGAGCTGGGACTCAAACCCAGGTAATTGGCTGCAAAGTATGGCACTATTTTAATACTCCAAGCCCCAACCTTAGTCCCGTAGTGGCAGCCTCACCTCATGACAGAGGGTGGTTCTCACTCTGGTGAAGCCAGGGTGGCATCGTGCTTCTCTGGCACAGCTAGCAGAGGTCACTGTGCCTATGGGCGGAGGAGGCAGCCTCTTGGGAGTTCCGAAGGACCCTCCCCCGCAATCGTTCCCTCGATGATTCAACCCAGTGGGGAGGCGTACATTCACCTGTCTTTTAAATTAGGGCTTTAAAGAATGCACTCCAAGACTGGTTAGTTTAGTCCTGGTGGAGAAAAGGAAGAGAGAAAAAAAGTTCAAGTCATGATGGGAGATTCCACCAGGCAGGTCAGACCCAGGTGGGCCACAGAGGAACTCAAGGATCCTTCCCTGCCTCTGGCATCTAGCACAGAGTGCAGCATCAGGTGATTGACGGGCAATAGAACTGGTATCTCAGGACCTGGCTTCAACTTCCAGTTTTTCTGCCCACTGGCTGAGTCACCTTGGGGAAATCACTTACAGTATTTGCTTCAAATAAATGTAGTGTGGGGATTGAGGGGGTGGGAACCAAGACCATCCTAATGTCCCGAAGAAAGATATTATAATACGTAAATATGAGAAATGCACCAGATGTGAGATTCAGCATATGTGCTGTATATCATGTCAGAATTCTAAGTGTTCTATGATAATGCAAAAAACTGCAAAATCAAGAATGAATAGGGAAATCTGTGAGTATTTTCATATGATTCAACTGCTCACGCTTTAATCTATACATTTCTACTCAGAGGGCGAACCGCTTGGGCTCATGGATCAATTCTTTGACTCATATTCATGCTTGCAGGACTTGGCATCATTTGGTTCACTCCTTTCCTGCTTTCCTTCAGTTTTCTGATGTTTTGGTTGCAGCTGCTTTGTTGGTCACTATGATTATTTGAAAATAATGTCAAAACAAATATTTTTCCCCCCTCAGGAAACTCTTAATGGTCCACGAAACTTTAGCATCACAGGAAGTAGAACTTATTCCTGCCTCTCACTGCCTGTGTGCATTTTAGTCACCGTATGATACGTCGCCTCAGTTTCTTCATAAGTAAGAAGGGAGTGACAATATATCTCACGAGGTTGCTGTGAGGATTTAGTGAGATACTGGGTATAAAAGTGTTCTTTATGAATGAAAAGCACTATACAGATTTAAGGGATTTTTTTTGTACTTTTATGCACATTCCCACATGTTGTGTTTCGTCACTGTTTGCCTTATTGCTCTTACTCAGCTGTAATTAACTGGGGGGTAGGGAGGCCTATTTTGTGAATGGCTATATTCTCAGTGTATTGCGTCTTGCCTGGAACAGAGTAGGTGCTTAATAAGTATTGGATGGAAGGACAAATGGATGGGTGGATGGGTGGATGGGTGGATGGATGAATAAAACAATGCTTGAGAATCCGAAGATGGTGGAGCTGAAAGGGGGATGACAGAGTTTAACAACGACAATTACAGGTATGATTTTATTTACCTCCTCTACTCTCACTAACACCCATGAAGTCGGTATTACCATTGCTGTCTCACAAATGAGGAAATGTCAGCTCAGAAAGGCTCCCAGCTAGTAAGTGGCAGTGGGCAGATGTCTCCCTTAGCTCTTCCTGAATGCGTCCAGTAATCTGAACGATTGTGCAATCAGATGGGCTCCTTAAAGGGTCAGACCCATTATCTGCTTCCCATCATACTATGAAAACTTCTCTATTGCTGGACCTGCATGGGTAGCTGAGTCCTAGGGCTGCCAAAAGGAGTAAATGTAGCCAGAGGCACTTGGTGCTGGTTGGGGACCAAACTCAAGGCCTCTTTCATGAAAGCAGAGAAAGACAAAGAACTGCAGAAGAGCAGAGTTTCCTATCCACATCCATTTGAGTCTCTGGGTGCACCCATATCCTTCCAACTCATGTGAACCAACGTATTTGCTTCTTTGTTAATGTTCATTTGAGTTGGGATTCTGTCCCTTGCAAACAAGGAACCTTCATTAACATACTCCCCATTACTCATTTTCCCATAGCATTGTCCCTTATGTTTTATTCTAGCTTACATTTCTCTGCCTGACAGTACAATTAGTTATGTATATCTTTCTCCCCACCAGCCTTGGAGCCCCCAGAAGGATGGGCCATATCTTATTCATTTCTATATTGCCAGTGGTACCTGGTACAGAACCTGACACATAGATGGTGTTCAGTAAATGCATGCATCTTAATAATTATAATGTACAACTCTTTTATACTTGGGGATTTGTCTCGATTTCCCCTGGCACTTATTAAGCACCTACTGTGTGCCTAGACCTGTACTAGGGCATTTTACGGAGATGTCACATCATCTCAAATTTCCCTCTCATAGGTCTTTCAGAACAGGAACACTTCATGATATGCCACCTTCGTTCCCTCTTTCTTCCTTTGCGAAGTACAGAGAGTCCCCCTCAAGCCGGTTGGCAAACATATGGTCAGAATATGATAAAAATACTTTGAACCCTTGTTTTAAAATCTTGTTAAATTTTCTGTTTAAAAATGTTTTGTTCACATAGTGATAGGAGGTCTTTTAGAAATCAGTTCTGAGGAGCAATCTTCCTAAGGCAGTCTGTCTGTATTCAAAGCAGTTTGGAGAGAGAGCTGGTTGCCAGGGGCAACACTAACTTCTAAGAGGGAGATTTCTGCGTGTGGATATAAAACCAATGCCCTGGGACGCTGGAGGAGTGGGGTCCTCTCACAAAGGAGTAAATAAATGGGAAGTGGCTGGAAAGCTTCGGTACTGTGCTGATTACCCCCTTTTGGTGACTAGCAGGGTGTTCGAGCCACTTGCATGGGGCACGAGGCCACAACCCAAGCACACAGGTGGCAGCCATCCTCCTCCTTCCAGGCAGCCTGGAAGACATAAAAGCTTCCAGTGGTCACAGTCGCTTCCCATGGGGCTCTATTCCATGGAGCAGTCCAGATGGGAGCCAGGGGTGTGGCATCTCTGGTTACTCATTGCTATGGCATTAAATAATTAATTCATTTTATCTGCTAAATCATCATACAATGAAATGAACTTTTTTCCTCTTGATGTACAGTTTTGTGAATTTTACCAGGTGTGTAAATTTGTGTTACTATCGTACAATCAGGGTGCAGAACAGTTTCATCATCCCCCAAATTCCCTTGCACTGTTCCTTTATTACAGTTACCCTTCCCCACTCACCTTTCTCCCCTGGCTGCCACTGATCTGTCCTCCGTCACCATAATTCTGTCTTTTCAAGAATGTGTCATGAATGGAATCCTACAATGTGTCACCTTTTGAGACTGTCTGGCTTTTTTTTTACCTAGCACAGTGCCTTTGAGATTTACCCGGATTGCTGCACGCATCCATAGTTCGTTTCTTTCTGTTGCTGAATAGTGCTCCGTAGTATTCATGTACAGTCGACCTTCCTCATTCCTGGATTCTATATTTGCAAATTTGCCTAATTGCTAAAATCTGTAACCCCAAAATCAGTACATATGGCACTTTCACAGGCAATTGCTGACATGTAAAGTGGAGAAAAATCGCGTTGCCTGATGCACGCATTCCTAGCTGAGGTTGCACAAAGCGACGCTCCGCCTTCTTGTTTCAGCTCTCATGCTAGAAAAAAGTGTCCCTTTTGTGATCTGTTTAGTGCCTCTCTTTTGTGCCTTTTATTGGCGATTTGTTGTTTAAAAGGAGCCTAAGCTGGGGCCCTGAGGTGGGAAAATGGCTTGACCCCAGGAGTTTGAGGCTGTCGTGTGCTATGATCACACCCGTGAATAGCCACTGCACTCCAGCCTGGATAACATAAGGAGACCTTGTCTCCAAAAAAAAGAAAACAAAGCCAAACAACAACAAAAAAACCCACCAGGACCCAGGCATAGTGCTGAAGTGCTGTGTAGTGTTCCTGCCTTGCAGAGAAAATAAATGTGTTAGGTAAGTTTTGTTCAGGCACGAGTTATAGTGCTATTTTGGCCTTGAGTTTAATGTAAATGGATCAACAAAATGTATGAAATAAGGTGTCTTTAAAAAGAAATACACATAAAACAAAGTTATGTATTGATCAGTTGGTGAAAATGTTGCGACCAGAGGCTCGCAGAACCTAACCCGTTATCTCCCCTAGGAACCAAGGTTCAGGATTTGCTAATTCAGTGTGTGCAGTGACTTTATAAAGTGTAGGTACTGTGAACAATGAGAACTGGCTGTAATTACAGTATTTATTAAGCTGAGCTCTGGGCTAGCTACAGTGGGTCTCCAGCAGTATTGAAGACCCTGTCCCTCACCCCAGAGTGCTTATAATCAGGTTGAGTTCGTAGCTCTTTCCTAGCTATGTCACTTGAGAAACATCTTGAGAATATCTTTCCTTTTAGAAGGAGAGAAGCTGAGATTCCAAGGGACCTGGCATTGGAGAAATTGTTCTTTGCAGAACAAGGGGGAAAATGAGCTTGTTTCTCGAAAGGAGGACAGAGAAGTGAAGGGTGAGAGAGAGCCAGTGAGGTCACAGAAGACTGGATGTCTGCCACAGCCCCTGTCCTGGACTGCACACATTTTCAGGAACATTTCTAAATGCAGGAAATGCTTGGGGGCACATGAGTCTTTTGTGGAAGCTCCATGGAGGGCCCAGGCCTGGTGCTCTGGCTGGTGCTGTGCAGAACGAAGGTAGCATGGACGGGTGCAGGAGCAGAGACCACGGACCACAAAGCAACTAGCTGTGGGAACTCGTGGAAATTTCAGGAGACTCTGGACTTCCCCAGGCTGAGAACTGGCAATTTGGGTCAAGCTTACCTACATTTGGGGTGGCAGGGTTGGGGAGGGAGGCCTCAGCTGATACCTGGGCTCCACATGAGACGGGGGCCAACAGCTGGAGGACCTGAATATTGTCTGCTAATTGTGCAGGACACACTTAGGGATTATCTGAGTCAGATGTGGCTGGGAGCGGCCTGGGAGGGCTTCATCTCCATCCAAGCTCCAGATTGAACGTAAGGGCACTTATCTTTCCCAGTCTCATAAATAACAGCTAGCATACACAGTCACTGTTGAGTTTACAAGGCTATTTTGCACACAATATTTCCACGATTCTTCACCTTTCCTCCAGGACAGATGGCTTTTAAATTTACACAGATCAACACCCATGGTACCAACAATAATACTACTCCTTTCTCACCCAAAGCTACACTGGCGTACAACTCATTTTGAATCCACTTTAGTTTCTATTTCCAGTTTACTGCTAATGGTAGCAAGGCTACTTGCCACAAACTGGTGACTGGTGTGTGCTGTTGTAATCCCAAGGGTAAGAACTGTGCCTGCTCTCCTGTGATTTTTGTAACTGTGATATAATTACTAGCTTTAGTTTACACAGGTCCATAGCTGTCACCCTTGTAAGGATGAGGGGTCCTACACACCGGCACCGTCCTGGCTTACTTTGGAAAATACTCTTCCGCCCTGTATGCTAGGTCCTCTTGGTCTCCTTTGACTCTTTGCAGGTCATGGGCTCTAATTAACCAGTTAGAAAAGAAGGTTTCCCGAATCCCCCACCCCAGACAGTGAATGAAGCCATCTCCCCCAGTACCTGGACCTCCCAAATCCAGGGACAATGAGGTCCTGGGAGGTGCGGGCAGAGGAGGGCTGGTCTCTGGAGGGCACACTTCTTTCTCAGTCACTCCTCATGCTTCCTTCCATGTGGCGGGAGCTCGCTCGTGTGTCTCTTGGCTTCTATCTCTCTCTCCCTTTCCCTGCTCCAGGGAAGGAGAGCTGGCTTTTCTGATCCCAGATCTGGGGGGAATACACGGGGCATGCTCACCTCAGCTCCTGCTGGTTTGTTTCCTCTGATGAAGGTCGGACTGATTGCAGAGAGTCCGGCTGCCTTCTGTCCGTCTGTGACTCCAGCCACGTGCAGAGGCAGCCATTCTCTGCTGCCGTGACAGTGTGGGTGAGGCCCCTGACACTGCTGCCCAGTGGGTCCATTCACTGTCTCACTTGGCCATATCCGCCAACTTAGCCGCTATTGGCAGTAAAGGTGGCATTTCTGTCTTTCATCTGGCACCATTTGTCTTTTTCCTTTGTTTTCTTAGAACATGGAGGGAAAAAGGGGAGTACTGGGTGGTCCCCGGACAGAGACAGAGAGAACCAAGGACTCTTTTCCACTATTCCACCAACCAGGTCTGTTGCTCTTTGTCATACCTGGTTCTAAACTCAGCTATTCCAGGCAGTCTCTCTGGATTAGTTGCACAATTCTGAACCCTGGCTTCATGGAATAGTGGGACACCAATGTGAGAAGGGGTCTCAGAGGTGACCTGAGAAGAGGTGATGCCTGCTCCTGGACCCCAGGACCCGATCCACAGGGGCTCAGGGAAGCTTCCACCTTGAAACCCTACCCTCAGGCACAAGTCAGGGCGGGCTCGAAATCATAGCGTCCAATTCACCCTTCTTCACACAGACTCACTCCCAACCCCTGCTGAGCTGAGGGAGCTGACATGAACCCACCACTCCCGGCTACTGCCTGGACCACAGCCAAACATCCCTCCACTCCCTCTGCTTCTCCTTGTGACCCAGGAGCACCTGAAGTTCTTATAAATTCTGGAAATGATCTTCTCTGTGGAGCTGGAGGACAGCAGCCAAACTATTGCTCCTTTCTCAGCCTCAGTCTCCCCTTTTCTTACATGAAAATAACACTTATAAAATCCTTGGTGCTTTGATTCATCACTATTGCTCTCAGAAATGTTTGTTTTCACAGACGTAGGTGGGGGGAGGCTCATTCTATCACCCAGGCTGGAGAACACTGGTGCAATCATAGCTCACTAACCTCGAACTTCTGGGCTTAAGCGATTCTCCTGCCTCAGCCTCCCAGGTAGCTGGGACTACAGGCTTGTGTCACCATGCACAGCTAATTTTTCTATTTTTTGCAAAGATGAGGTCTCGTTATGTTGCCCAAGCTGGTCTCAAACTCCCAGCCTCAAGTGATCCTCTCTCCTCAGCCTCCCAAAGTGCTGGGATTACAGAAAGCTTTTATTAAGACTGATTTGTGCCTGGCATTCTACCAAATGTAGCTTTTACTACCCAGGAATATGTGTGTGTGTGTGTGTGTGTGTGTGTGTGAGTTTGTGTGTGTGTGTGTGTGTGTGTGTGTGTGAGTGTACACAGGCAGGTTTTGCTCACATCAAACAAACTGGTTATATAAAGACCTGGGCTTACACTAATGATACATTAGGGGATAATTATTCACTTTATGAAAGGATTCATGTTAGGATTCCCCTAGTGCGTTGATAATGTGATTCAATTTACACCATCTTCACCAGCCGTCTATTGTGTGAGGGAGACCCTCTCTGCATAAACAACAGCATGTGTAGGCAGTGTTTTGAGCATTATGGAAGGAAAGAATTAGAGATACTGAAGAGGTCTTTATTGCAGATAACAATGAGTAATACTAGCGCCCGGGAACAAAGGTGACTGTGGATCACAATTTCTTTAGCCTTGGGAGCACTGTGAAGCCACACAGGGCTGGGGAGGAGTTGGGTCTACGCGGTGTATGCCAGCGGGTGGGCAAGCCAGGAGATCTGGCATTGGTGTTCGGCAGGACAAAGGAGAGATGAAGAGGATATGGATACTGGGTTTGTCTTCCTCAGGGTACCTGAGCTGAGGCCAGCAGAGGAGACTCTTAGGGAGGATGGGGCTCCCAGGATAGCCCAGGGATCCACCCAGTTTCTATCATTTTATAGACATCCTTTGTCTACACCTCCCCCTGGCCCCTGCCCAAGCTCTTTCCCCAGGGTCATGGGCTAGGACTGAATTCTGGGTTTTTCTTGTCCATTTCTCCATCTCATGCAGGATTTTGCTGAGCCACCCAAGCAGATGAGACTCTCCTCTTTTGAAGCTCCCCAGGAGGTGAGCTACACTCTCTCCCTCGACATTGTTTCCAATCTCGTGGTTTTCATTACCATGGGAGGAAGACAATGACTTCCAGGTTATGGAGCCACATTCTATTAGGCAGACACCAGAAGGGCACTGGGAATCTGCAGGCAGAGCAGCAGCATGGTCAGAGGTGGGTTTTATAGAGACGGTTCTGCTGGGGGCGGGGATGGGGACCAGGTATGTGCAGCTGAGGCACGACTGCTGGGGGGCCAGGGCAGTGGACGGAGACACTGGGTGTGAGAAGATGGTGTGCAGATGTGAGGTCCTGCAGAGACAGCTGGAAGGTAAGTGCAGTGGGGAGCAGGGATACGCCTTCGGATTCTTAAAGACTATACTTGACCCATTGTTTTTTCAGGAAAAGCATCTCCACTCCCTTTGCTGGGCTCTAAAAGTACCTAGCCCTTTTCTTCATTCCTGGGCACATCTCTGAATCCTAGTCCTCCAAGCTGTGCCCAAGCAAGGGTCGGGTTTGCCACCACTAGGTTATGACTCCTGTTGATGAGCTGAGACCTGGAGTAGAAAACACCTGAGTCCACCCTGAAGTTTTGTGGGGCCCCTGTCTTTCCAGCCTTGGCACAACTCTGGTATCACGGGTTCTGAGGAGGGCTGGGACAGCTGACTCAGACCTGGGGACACCCTCCGCCGAGCACCCCATCCCTCCAGTTGGACATCTTCAAAGGAATCTTTGGTGTCACAGACCAAGTCAGCAGGGGCTGGGAGGGAGTCTGGAGCTTTATTAACTAATCTCTGGTACTTGAGTAATTTATTATGTTTAAGCCGGTGCCATCAAGTCTCTCAGCAGTGCCCGCGTGCGCTGGGAAATAAATTAAAGGCTGTCCAGAGACACTTGGATCATCTGTGTGATTGCTGGGCTGGTGAGATGGAGGTTTAAGGCTCTCTCTTCTTGCAAATTGGAAATTAGGAATTAATAAGACAGCAGGCCAAAGAGCTGCGGTGGTGCTGGTGACTTGGCTGCAGGGCCAGGGCTGGGGGAGGGAAGGCGGCCGCCCGAGAGAGAGGGGGATGCGGACCCCAGCCAGGGTTTCCAGGTGGTGGGAGATCCAAGGGCCTTCTGGGGCTGCGTGAGGGGGGCTCTTCCTTGGCCTGTGCCTTGGGTGGCAGGGAGTTTTCTGCCTCTTGAAAAAGGTTAAATGGGTAACGGAGAGAGCCCTAGCCTGGGAGCCTGACGACCCGCTTCTGGCCCCCAGCCCTGCCGCAGCCCCTGGGGATGCTGGACAGCCCTCTTCCTCTCTCTGGGCTTCAGCTTCCTCATCCGCAACGTGGGGAGGTGGGACTCAGGGCTGGCTTATCCCGTAGGCAGGTAAAAGTGTTTTAATTTCTTTTAAAGCCAGAAGAAGAAGAATAAACTTTTAGGGTAAGGAAAATGTTTCAATGTAGAATATTAGTAATGTATTCATCCTGCTACCAAAGCAGTCATAAAATGTAATTTTTAATATGTTTTGTTTGTCTGGAGGAGGCCAGGGTCGCAGGAAACTCCTCGTGCAGTCTCCGTTGGCCGAGAATATCCCAAAGGGCCTTCCTGCCCCACAACCACCTGACTTCCCCACCCACTTGTCCTCTCCTTGGGCCTGACCGGGTCCAGCCCCTGAGCTTCTTGAGAGCTAAGGCTCGTCCGCCCGTCTGTCTGTCCTGCTCCCGCAGCAGGAGCTGTGTCCTCGGGAGGAACCGTCGTCTGTCCCGTCGGCGGGCGGTGGTGGAGCCGGGCGTGGGATCCGGGCGTTGGGCCTTCCGCTGGCCCAGCTGCGGCTTCCTCATCCGTGTCCAGGGACGAGCTGCCTGGCAGCCTGGAAGCGTCTTCTCTCACAAGCTCCACCCTTCAGGCCTTCCCAGTGGGTTCCCTGCCTCGACCCTTGAACCCGCCCGCCCCTACCTTCTGCTTTCCTGCCCTCACAAACTCAGTAGGGCCTAGGGGGGCCCTGGGCATGGCTTCACGCCTTCAGAGGCGGACCCCGGGGGAGCCAGCGGGCTCCTGGGCTCTGGGGCCCAAAGCGCCGAAGGACCCTCGAGAGCCCCGGCCTGTAGTTGGGTGGCCTCACCACCAGGTGGCAGGCTTGCTCTACACAGATGCCTTGGCAGGGGCACTTACCTGGCAAGGGCCAGAGGGGTCGGAGGATGCCAAGTCGGCCCGCGGTTGGGGGATTATTGAGAACAGCGTGTGCGGCTTTAGAAGCAGGGCGGAGGCTTCTCAACTTGGCATTGGGCTCCTGCTGGGATTCTGGCTTCAAGGGCATCTTGGTCTCCCGGAAGCGCCTCCAGGCTGATGTCGGGTGTCTGGCCAGAGAACGCCCCCTGGATGGAGTAGGGAGGGCTGAGCTGCCCCCTCGGGTTTGTGCGCAAGTGGTGCGCTGGCTGGGTTGCGCGGAGGACGGGGACAGAAATGGACCTAATGTCTTTGGAGGCATCCCAAGGACCCTGGTTCTGGATACAAGGGTGACTGCCAGCCAGCTGGCCTTGGTTTAGGCGTGGTGAACGCTTGGTTGTTGTGTTGACTCACCTGTTCCCACCCGCCACCTACACTATCCCTGCCTGGGCCGAGCTCCTTGGGACGCCCACTGACAGCAGGGCGGCCTGAGTGGCCTTCCTCTCGTCCACCCCTCTGACCAGCACGGAAGCAGCACAATCCCCCCAGCACCCTGGGCTCTCCTTGAGGGGCTCCAGGAACCAGGGGTCAGGCCACACCTGAGCCCAGGGCCCCCTATTTCCCAGGAGCAGAACAGGAAAAGGCCCAGGCTCTGACTGACAGAGTGCCAAGGAGAAAAGATGAGGGAGAGATGAAAGGAAGAGATTGCAGCAAGAGAAAGTGAGGCTGGCCACACCCCACCCAGACTGGCTGGAGAATGAGGGGAGGGCTTCAGGTCCTGGAAGGAAGTGGGAGGTCCCCACTCCCACCCGAGGTCCAGGACAGGCTCCTCCCAGAGCCTGGAGTCCTCCTGGAATTCCTGAGTGACAGCTGGAATGCCCTGCCCTGTCCCCAACCAGCCTGAGCCTGACTCAGAGCTGGTGACTCACACCCTTCTTTCTGTGGCATTGACATGCCCTTCATTAAAGTCTAAAGCCCCAGAAACCAGCCATGGGCCCTTTTCCCCCATCCCCCTCACCTTCCTTACCCATGCCCCCCCTTCCTGGACTCATTCCCAGCCCTTACCCCTCTCTTTTGGTAGAGAGCTTTGCTCTCTGCTCCTGTTCCAGAAACAGCAAGGACTTATTTGTTCAGTGGACTCTGTTTCCCTGTCCCCAAAGCATCCCATTTTAAGAGCTCATCCTGGGCACTCCAGGCCGGCATGCGTGTTCGAACCCTTCCCCTGTGGGTGTCTCCTTGGGCCAGGAGGAATCAAGCCCGGCCTGGGTGGGGAGTCACGTCAGATGCTCAGGTGGAGCCTCTGGCCCTTACAGTCCCACAGGGACAAGTGTGAACCAGAGCCCGTGAGGGACAGAGAAGAAGGAAAACAGAGAGGCAGAGAGAGAAGGGCTGGGGAGGGGCCGGCTGGGAACGAACAGAGAAAAAGACAAGGAGGGGTGCAGGGAAAGAGGAAGACAGAGAGGAGGAGGGTAGAGAGAGACAGAGAGAGAAGAGAGAAAGAAAGAGAAAGGAAGAAGAGACAGAAGACAAAAATTTTAAACAAGAGGAAAGGATGGAAATGAGATAAACTGCAAACCGAGGAAAAAGGAAAACAAAAGGAAAAAAAGAGAAAACATCCAAAAGACAGAAAAGGAGAAAAGAATAAATACATAGGCGAGCATGCACGGACATGGGTGTGGACGGCTGCGAGCACGTGGAGAGACACACACACACACACACGCACACACACGCACGCACCCCACACATGCTGCTCTGTCCCGGTCCTGGGCCTTGTGCACATCCTCCCCTATGTGTCCCTCCCTCTGACCTCAGGCTCCTGAGAAGGGTGTGGCCTCCTGGTATTGTCTCTTCCCGGCCCGCCCCTGCCCGCCCAAGGATTTCTCTCAGGCTAGGATGCACAGAGGAGGCCAAAATCTTTATGCCTCACACTTGTCACCCAAAATTGGATCTAACCGCCTCTCTCCCTTCCTCTCTCCCTCCTAGTTTCCTTAGTAACTGACAGTTCCCTAGTGAATGCCAGACCCCGGGTGACAGACCGCTGTCACTGTCACAGAAGCACTTTCTCTCTCTCTCTTAACTGTGCCCCCCCAACCCACATCGGCTCACAGGCTTGGGCGGGGTATGAGGATGCCTGGGTAGGCTCAGGGGTAATTAAAACATGTACCATTTATTCCATAACAGGGAGCAGAACTTTAATTACTCACTCTGAGGGTGAGGGCGTGAGTGAGGAGGTGGCTGCTGGGGGCTGGGGGCGGCGGCGGGGGGGGACTTGGAAAGTGTCTGTCTTTTTTCTTTCCTTTCCATTTGCCCAACGTGGATGGGAGAGGTGGGAGGTGGGTCTGGGGAAGCGAGGGGGTGCTGCGTGTGTGGGGGAGAAGCAGAGGGTGAAACCTGATTGTGTTCATTAAGGCAACACAAAACTGGGAGCCGTAATAATAATTAAATTAATTATAAAAGCAATTTGCTTTTGAAAATTTGATTTGACAGCTTACTAGTGGTTGCACTGATCTAGCAGCTCCGGCTTAAAAATAGTCAGAACAA
>RJWJ010040435.1:0-14023 GCA_004363605.1 Indri indri
TGTCTTCTTCACCTCATCACATTGCCAAGGTTTTTGCAAGTTAAACAATAAAAATAAAAATATAAAGTATATATGATATATATAAAGTATGTATGTATATATATACAGACGCTATTATTTTGTTATTTATGTTTTGAACTTGGTCCACTATTCTTTCTTAACAAAAGTTTACTAGTGTTAATCAAAAGTTTTCAAGGCTGGGGTTTATATTTAACACTGCTTTATAGCAACAGGCAACCCATTATGGTGGGGAAGTATATAGACTTTGGAGCCAGACTGTCTGGCTCTGCCACTTACAAGCTCTGTGACCTTGGGCAACTTACTTAACCTCTCTGTGCTTCAGCTTCTTTATGTGTAAAAATTGGTGTTAATTTAGAACCTATTCTATATAGTTATTATAAAGATTTAATAAGTTAATATTTGTAAAGTTCTTAAAAGTGTGTCTGGCACAGAGGATTCATTTTATAAATAGCATGTGTTAAATAACAATTCATAAAAGACTGGGTCTTGGTTAGGAAAAAGAATTCAGATTTACCATTTTTTTTTCTTCCTTATCTGAACATTGCTAAGCAATTTGAGAAATATTATTACCAACCCAAACTGAGTTTCTTTTTGATGTGCTTTTAGTGTGTTAATCCAAGGAAGGCTCTAATGGTGTATAAGATGATGACACTGATGCCATGATGCTGTTCCAGCATGACTCTCTCTGCTTCGTTCTGTGTCTCTTTTATGAATAAAAGAGTAAAACAAAAATCGAGATTTTTCTTATGTTGAATGAAAGCATGTTCTACTTTTCATGTTGGATCAGATAGTAGCCTAGAGCATCTGCATGCATATTGTGTTCTGATTGCTCATGTGAAAGGTGTAGTAACACCATTTTCTTTATCATTATGTGATGAGACTAGTCACCCTACTTTATGAACAGAAAATTCTTAGCTCAGGGAGCAGCCAGGGGCAGGTGATAAAATAAAGGATTATAGAGCAAAGATGTTAGAGAAATAGATGCATCAGCACTTCTTACTGTATTTAACTCAAAGACGATGAGGTCTGCCTGGGGAGCTAATACTACTTAACTGTGTTTAGGCAAAAAGCCAAAAGGAAATTGTCTTTCAAAGAGGCAAGGTCTGGCATTCCATGTGCTGGGTAATCCTGGTCAGTTAACAGGGATGTATAGCCATTTAACACAGAAAATAAAAGACTAAAAGCAAACTTTTATGTTAAAGAACACAATGTTGATATGGTTTAAGGCTGAAGGGCAATTGAAAACATATCAAGTCCTTAAATTATTCAAGTCAAGATAATTGAGAAACAGAGCTGGCATCTTTGACTGCAGACTAAGTCTCGCATGAACTTAATTTGTACTCTGCATTATCTGAACCACAGAACTAGTAATGATGATCATGACTGTGTGCGTCGGTGAAGCAAAAGTCATTGCGGGAGTCCCCTTAGTGTCTCAGAGTGCCAGGACTGTCTTTGGGAATTCTGGATGTAAGTTCAAATCATATTCTGTCTAAAAAGGTGTATCAGAGCATAAAAGGAGGTTAAACCTACTGTTCTAGGTGTGCTGGGGTGTGCTGTGCTCAGAAGCTTCTGACTTTTTGGTACTGGTTAGAAAGCAGGTATCATCTCCTTCTATATCACTGGTGCTTCCTTGAGTTACTACAAAGCTTGGGCTGCTGTGCCAGTCATTGGCAATGAAATTAAAAAACAATGAACAGATCAAAAATACCATGTAGCAGCAGTCCCCAACCTTTTTGGCACCAGGGACAGGTTTCGTGGAAGACAATTTTTCCACAGACCAAGGGGTGGGGGTGGGGTGGCCCCAAGGTGTGGAATCTTATCTGCTGGCTGCCATATTTTTTGTAAATTTGACAGTCTATTTCTCCTTGTTCTATGTCTATGTGAGTTCTCTGAAGCTGCTAGACAGCCTGTGCAGTTAATGACCAAATATCCTCCAGCTCTGGCCTTTGTGTGACTTTCCTGACTTCTGGATCTTTCCTGCTAGTCACCCAGGCTGCTTCTGTCCCTGCCACTAGGGCTGTCAGTGCACTCTTAAATAAACTAGTTATGCTGCCCTTTTAATTCAAGGTGTACTATTTGATTTCCTAGATACACCTACAAACATTTGAAGGTGACATTTAAAGTATCTTATTGTCCCACTTGTAAAAATATATGTGCCACATTCTATATGACTGCAGTCTCCAACCCCTGGGCCAAGGACATCACCGGTCATGGCCTGCTAGGAACCAGGCTGCAGAGTTCCACCCCGACACCCACACCCCTGGCCGCTGTTCATGGAAAAATTGTCTTCCATGAAACTTAGGAACTGGGGGATGGGGGTGTGGGCACAGCAGGTGAGTGGAGGGCCAGCAAGCGTATTTACAGCTGCTCCCCATCCCACCCATCACTGCCTGAGCTCTGTCTGGCGCCCACACACGGCCCACCCCACCCCCACTCCTTGGTCTGTGGAAAAATTGTCTTCCACGAAACCTGTCCCTGGTGCCAAAAAGGTTGGGGACTGCTGCTACATGGTATTTTTGATCTGTTCATTGTTTTTTAATTTCATTGGCAATGACAGACTATTCCTCAAAATCTCAATTATTTTCTTCTTCTCAAAGAGCTCCCTTAAGTTGGTTTATTTGTCAGCAGTACAGAATTTAGGGCAGATGATCCAACATGCCTTCGTAGAAAGCCCTGTGTTTTATTTTTTATTCATTCGTGTGTTTATTTAGCATTTGTTTATTGATCCTGGAAATGTATTTAGAGAAGGGAAACAAAAGGTAACATAGTATTGTCCACAATCCTTAATTTCTTCATCCCCCACCCACACACACTTGTTTTGAGGACAAAGGCAGCCACAATTTCCAGTTAAATCTACTTGTGAGCAAAGTCAGCTGACTATTCCAGGTGGTTCTTATGAAATTCTTAAAGATGCGATCTATTGGTTTCAAGAAAAGAAAACAGTTTGTTTACAGGTCTTTTAGTTTATCAAATTCATGCTAAAGTTCCTGTTGTAAAGGAATTTTTAAGGACAAGGTAAAGACTTTAGACTACACTTCAATATTCTTTCAGGGTCATCAGTTGGCCTCTGCTGCCATTGGGGTTTCAGTTTTCCATATTGGCACTCACTTCATGGGAAAGGACTGCTGTCCTTGCCTCTTAGCATGTACTGGATTGAATTGAGTTAGGGCACATCCCCTCTTTGACCTAGTGCCAGTAATAGACTAGGCAATGGATTAGAAGGTACTGATTGGTTTAAGCCAATGAGGAGCTAGACTTGGGCTGGGGATGGGGTTGGCTTCTCCTGCCAACCCCATGAGGAGGGGTTGAGGGAGGAATGAGCATCTGAATGAAAATCTGGACACTGTTAGGAAATGCAAATAGGGAGGTGGATGCTGGGTGGTACCTTGCAGATCTCTAACACTTAGTTGCAAACTGGCACTAGGATCTAGCTCTTCCAGACCTCAGTAAAGAAATGCATGTATCACCCATTGTTTATGATTCTTTTCCTAGTTTTGTTCATGTTTGACTGTTACAGCCACAAATTGCCTTTCTTATGTTACAAAGTGAAATGTGGCTAAACCAAGAGCATTTTGTATGGTAAACTATAACTGCTTTTAAATTTCAAGGTGCACACAAGGATAAGTATCTACATGGGCTCTTGTTGGTATTTCTCCAGTTTCATCTGTGAATGAAAATCTTGCCCGCTCTTCAAGGCTCACTTTCAGGTGAAGCCTCGGCCTGTTTCTCCAGTGGAAATTCATCACTTTTCAGTGCTCGCAGCACTTTGTGCTTGTCATTACCTCTGCTTTTCAATGCTGCATTCTCTTATTTCTTGGCATTCTTTGGCATAGCATATCCCACCACGAGCAGGTACGACAGATGATGCAAGAGATTCCAGGTTGGCATTTGATGTGAGGTACAGGGAGGAAGGGTGTGAAGCAGAGAGTCTGGGTGCTGGCAGGAGGGTAAGCATGGGGCTAAGTGATTTATCTGGTTATGGGCCTTAAGGTTGGAAGGAACTTGGAGAAGAACAAGAAAGTAAAACACTTAGAAACTTTGAGAGAGGGAGTAGAGTCCTGGCTGATGTGGAGGTTGTGGTTAGTGAATAAAATCAGATCTTCAGACCTTTAGAATAAAAGAGCATTTGAGGGACAGTTGGGGCCAGCAAGCTGTGTCAGGGCCAGCTTGTAGGAGAACATTTCAATTTGTGCTTCCAAGAAGCAGTGAGAAAACTCATTTCTATATGAAAAGCATCCAAACTGTAAAAAATAATTGCATATTACCTAATATTTCACGAGTGTGTATCTATTTTACATCCATAAAGCTCTTCTTCAACATTAACTCATATGTTTTATTTGGAATAAAACATACATTAGTCAACGCATGCTAGAAATATTTTTCAAAGTTTTTAGAAAGCTCTGTTTAAATACCATTTTTCCATAATGAAAATCTTGTTCTTGCACTGCAAAAGGGGTTCCACATAATCACTTTTGAAAGAGCATAGAAGGTGTTATGGTTAAAAATAGACAATGAACACTAAGAACGTTAAGTCTGTAACAGCAATTCTAACCTGTTTCTTCCAAAACTGTTGCCCAGTCTCTCCCACAGGATAGCCTCCTACATCATGTCACACCTAAGGAATTAATCTTTATGCATGTGTCAGAAATTACACCTGAAAATGGCAAGGACCTCAGACCAAGTCTGATGTATTCTCCTATTCACAAGAACCTTTCTTTACTTTATGCGCAATTTCTATACTGTTTGTGAGATGCCAGCGTCCTGTCCTCAGATGAGGACTTCATTCTAAAAATTTATAAATCTTCCATCTGTAGTCAGTGAATTATTTGAAATAAGATGGGCCAGGCACAGTGGCTCACACCTGTAATCCCAGCACTTTGGGAGGCCGAGGTGAGAGGATCACTTGAGGCCAGGAGTTCAAGACCAGCCTGGGCAAAATAGTGTGACATTGTCTCTACAAAAGATAAAAAAAATTAGCTAGGCATGGTGGTACATGCCTGTAGTTCCAGCTACTAGGGAGGTTAAGGTGGGAGGATGGCTCAAGGCCGGGAGTGTGAGGCTGCAGTGAGTTGTGATTACGCCAGTGCACCCCAGCCTGGGCAACAAAGCGAGACCCTGTCTAAGAGAGAGAGAGAGAGGGGGGAAACCGCTCTATATTGTTTTCTGTGACCAATACATTGTATAATTAGAGAGGATTGCTAAGCCTGAAAATGTGAGCATAGTTGGGATTGGGCTTTGAAGTCATGCAGCCATTTTCTAAAATGCTTAAGTCCCAAACTTCTGGGCAATAATTTGATTCAGACTCCTCTTGAGAGAAATAGCACCCTGGGGAATAATCAGCCCCAAGAACTATACCCAGCAGAAAATCTCTCATCTTAAATAAGGCAGAGAACCAGAAGTGGTGAGGAAAATTTCTTCTCTGAAGGAATCAGGACTTCAGGTCCCATAAATTTATTTATAGAGCAGAAAGTACTTGGCAAAATTTTCATATGAAATCTCCCCTGGATTTTCAGACTGTCAGAGTTGACATAAAAAATGAGTGGTGTTCATTTTCAATTTTGCATGACTTTATCCATTAGGAAATGTGCATGTTGAACCACGAGACTGTCACCATACAACCCAAATATCAAACTGAAATATATTTTGGAAAAATTAAGAAGTAACACAGAGATGAGCTTAAACATTTGCTGACTCATTGTTCATAATGCTGGACTTTGGCATAACTGTGAAGCAGATAGGAGACATTTTTGTAATTAATATGTTATTTTACCTCTCTTCAATGCAGCCATACCGTGGTCTACTTAATCTCCCATCCTGGATCATTTATGACTAATCATTGCATATTCATATATGTTATCCCATTTAATGTGCACCCATTTTATAAGAGGAAAGCTGAGCCTCAGAGAAGTTTACGCTATGGAGTTAAGGTACAGGGACGAAAGTCTAAACTGCAGCAATGACAAATAATGCCAAATATATGTTACTTCACACAAATTTATTTTTTGCTCACACAAGTTAATTCTTGGTGTGGGCCTGGGAAAGTCTTTATGGCACCAGTTAGCAAAGTCTTCTGTAAAGCACTAGGCAGTAAATATTTTAAGCCTTGTCAGCCAAGGGGCACCATTGAGCAATTGTTCTCCCTGAAAGGGTAGCAGTAATTTTCGTATTTTACATCTCAAAATGTAAAAACCATTTTTAGCTGACAGGCTATAGAAAAACAGGTTGCAAGAGGGATTTTGCCCACAGGTGATAGTTTGCTGACCCTTGCTCTGGGACAACAGTCCTCCGTGTGTTGGTTCAGCGTTCCAGGCCACTTCAATCTCATGACTGCCCCATAATGCCCAGTGATTTCGTAGTCACCTTGGCAGTGAAAGAGCAAGCTGGGCACCAGCAGTTAAATGCTTCTATCCCAAAGACACACATGCTTCCATTCAGATTTCATCAGCCAAAGCAGGTCACACTGAGTAAGAACCTCCTGTGTGCCAGGAAGTAGGAGAAATAGATATTGATGAATGGAGAAAATGCCAATTATAGCCACCTATTCCTTTTTGCCTATATCAGACCCTAATTCTGGAAGCTGTAGCAATGGAATCTTGTGGGAAAAACCTAAATGAGAGAAGGCCCTAATAAAATTTCTGGGGCTTGAGTGGTAAAACAGTGATATAAGTTCTCATCCTTTATCAGAATCAGCAAATTAAAAGCTAATAAGCTCCATGACTTTGTATTATACATCATGTTTTAAAATACAACTAGTTATAGAGAGGTTTTGACATTTTTGGTGGACAAAGTTGATGTTTTTGTATTTAAAAGAAGATGAGATATAGTATATAATTACTTGTAAATTTTGAGAAATAAGATTAACCCTTTAAATTTAGCATATATCTTTCTAATATAGTGTTCTTCCAGAAAAAAGGTTGCTATTTTGCTTTGTTTGTTTGTTTGTTTTTTGATTAAATGTTCAAGGAAAACAAACTTAACTGGGCATATTGCTTTGTCTTCAAACTGAACACTAAAGGAGGATTTTTGAATAGGAGAGAGAAAATGCTCAATCCAACAGTAAAAAAAAAAAATACCTTTAAGAATCTTGTTATATTAAAAATGAAATGTACGGGAGTAGTGAAAGCAGGGGCAATGGCTAAATATTATAAAATGTGGGTTGAGAGTTGGTTTTGTCCTAAGAGGTTGCCAGAATTAGCAAATAAAAGTACAAGATGCCTGGTTAAATTTGAGTTTCAAATATTGAATAGGACATGCTTATACCAATGACAACCTAAGCATACATGACGTGCTAAGAATTGAAGTTCATCTGAAATTCAAATTTAACTGGGTGCCTCATATCTGACAATTATATGCCTTATACAAGAGATTTGATTTGGTGGAAGGTCCTTACTTTAAATATTTTACATATTGTCCCAATTCTCATTATGTGTGGTCCTTATGCTTTATTAATGAAATCACCATGAACACTGAAGTAGCGAGTATCGAGACATTGCCCCTAAGGGAAACAGTCCTCTGGTCCTCTTGTCACAGCTTTTTCATCAGCTGACCTTGTTTTTTGTGTGTTTCTGTTTAAAGACAATTTATGTGTGTGTGTGTGTGTGTTCTATATATATATTTGTAAGATATTCTATATCTTACAAATACATAATAAGTAATATTTTTTGATAAACACTCGCTGAGAAGGGTGTAACATTTTCCTGACACTGGGTAACATGGCCTTAAATTTTTTGGCCTTCAGCCTTGTTACAATGCTGTACACTGTGCTTTCTTTAAATCAGTTATCATCTCATGGATTCACAAATTTAGCCACTTTTCCATACCTTTCTCATGCACCGTAGATGTTACTTTAGCATTTTCTAGAGCAGCCTCACATATGAATCATACAATTCCCTTTTTCTGGATGTGCTATATTGTACTCGATTCATTAGCACTGAACTCAAGGGCAGCACTATAACTCATGCCTGGAGGAAGCTTACCCAACATATGTTTTCTCTGTAAGGCACACCACAGCCTTCCTACTCTTAGGAACACTAACTAGATAGCACTTCAGGTCTACACTTGGGGCCATTTTAAATGGTGAAATCACCAACAAAAAAGCAGAGAGATGCAAAAAAAATTGACACTAAATAGATCACAAAAGAACACACTTGTTTACAGTAAGAGAGCTGAAATAAGAAGATAAAGCATCACCTTGTTCGGCCTCAGGACCTCGGTTCAGAAATTGCGAGTCCAGTGACTCCAGGTTGTCACCATTTTGTGCATGTCCACAAATGACCGGCAAAGTACCATGATGCTGATTTTGAGGCTACAAATAAATTTTTGTAGGTAGGCAGATTCTCATCATGGAATCCTCAAAGAATAAAGATCACCTGCATTTGCTGCTTAAATTAACAAAGACAAACTTAGATTAATAGAGAGTACCTTAAGGAAGAATGAGCGTTTACTTGAGTAACATGACAGCGGATCTACAAATGGTAGTACAGACTACCAGTCTTGAGTCCTCACTACATTCCAGGCCCAGAGCTAGATATGTATTAAGTTACATTCTCATTTTAACTCAACAATCTTATTAAAATTAACACTGCTATCTTCGTTAGTCTTCAGTGGTCCAAGGTCTTTCAGCTTATTCAGAGTTGGAATTCATACCCATGCCAAGAAATATTCAAGGCAGGTTTCTTTATTTACGACCCTAGGTATGTTACCACACTAGGTATGCTAATACTTACTATGTGCCTATAAATATCTTAATGTTAATGTGACATTACCCACAAACTTAAGTTTAACAAAAAAAAGCTAGTAAAGAAATCATATGCCAAATATCAGCCTGCACCTTTGGTAACAATAGTCTTACTATAGTTCTGTTGTAGCCAAAGAAATCCTAGGATTTCTTTTCTCAGTACTTTCTGCTGTAAACTTAGGGTGTCTAAGTATTCCTCTGTTGTTCTGGCTGCATATTGCCCACATGAGGCTATAATCCCCTGTCAGTGGCACTGGAATGATTTCCACAGTGACTGGATTTATGTCCACAAAGGGAGGATTAAGAGTTTAGGTAGAGACTAAGCCATAGGAACCAGATAAATATTAAAAAATGGAGTCTGGTTTTATGCAAATATGCAAGTAATAATGAAAAAGAGAGAATAGCACATATAGAAAGAACTTAGGTCAAAATGTTTTTAAATAGAATGTATTATTCTGAAATTCTCTGAGATTTCACTAATTTTTAGCCCAAGTTATATTTTATCCTCTTTTTCAGTGTAATCTTTCATTCCCTCCTTGTTCCCCCCTAAAAACTCCCCAAAACAATGGGATAACAAAATCCTCTTTCTGGTTGTGATTACAAATAATGGCTCTTTGTGTAGTCACTCTCTTTCTACTACTCTCTTGGGTGGAGTATCTGCAATTTCCTTCTTTAAAACTTCAAGTGCTTTGACTCTCATTTAGTTGTCAAACGTGGACCATTATATTAAAATTTTTGTATCAAAAGCAAATAACTTTGGCAAGGTGTGGTGGCTCATGCCTGTAATCCTAGCACTCTGGGAGGCTGAGGCGGGAGAATTACTTGAGCTCAGGAACTCGAGACCAACCTGAGCAAGAGCGAGACCCCATCTCTACTAAAAATAGATAAAATTAGCTGGGTGTGGTGGCACATGCCTATACTCCCAGCTGCTCTGGAGGCTGAGGCAGGAGGATCGCTGGAGCCCAGGAGTTTGAAGTTGCTGAAAGGTAGAATGATGCCACTGTACTCTAGCCTGGGAAGCAGAGCTAGACTCTGTCTAAAAAAACGAACAAATAACTCATGCTCATGTCCATACTTGAAGTCATGCTGAACCTGTACATCTTTTATTATAATGTGCACACAAAAAGGTTTTACCACTATACCTAATTATTCTGTGCCATCGTTAGAAGAAATTTGTTAATCCATTTATCTGAATATTTTTATTTATTTATGTATTTATTTTTGAGACAGAGTCTTGCTCTGTCTCCCTGGCTAGAGTGCAGTGGCATCATCCATAGCTCACTGCAACCTTAAACTCTTGGGCTCAAGCTATCATCCTGCCTCAGCCTCCTGAGTAGCTGGGACTGGAGGTGTGCTCCACCATGCCTGGCTAATTTTTTCTAATTGTAGTAAACATGAGGTCTGACTCTTGCTTAGGCTGATCTCAAACTCCTGAGCTCAAGCAATCCTCCCAGCTTGACCTCCCGGAGTGCTAGAGTTATAGGTGTGAGCCACTGCACCCACCCACCCCTAATTTAAAAAACAAAATTAAATGGATCTCTACACCGATAATGAAACAAATAAAGGTTAAGGGTCATTTAATCTTAATATTTTCTCTTGTTGAATATACAATAAATAAATATGGATGATCTTTTAATTATTGATATTACACTATTAAAAACAATCTTTCTTTGTTTTTGTTTTTTATTTCAGAATATTACAGGGGTATATACATTTTGGTTATATGTATTGCTTTTGTATAGTTTTAATCAAAGTTAGAAGTGAGTGCATCACCCAGATAATGTGCATTGTACCCGTTAGGTATGAATTTACCCATTTCTTCCTCCCCCCTTTCACCTGCTTGATTTCTGTTCAATTTTACTACCATAAGTGCAAATGGGTGTTGATCTATTAGTTCCAATTTAGTAGTGAGTACATGTGGTTTTTGTTTTTACATTCTTGGCAGTACTTTGCTTAAAAGGATGGTCTCCACTTCCGTCTAGGTTGTTATAAAAGGTATTAGTTCACTGTTTTTTATGGCTGAGTAATGCTCCACGGTATACACGTATCACATTTTAATAAACCACTCATGTATTGATGGGCACTTGGGTTGTTTCCACATCTTTGCAATTGTGAATTGTGCTGCTATAAACATTTGAGTGTAAGTGTCTTTTTATAAAATGTCTTTTTTTCCTATGGGTAAGTACCCAGTAGTGGGATTGCTGGATCAAATGGTAGGTCTACTTTTAGTTCTTTGAGATATCTCCATACTACTTTCCATAGAGGTTGTACTAGTTTGGAGTCCCATCAACAGTGTATAAGTGCTAGTTTCTCTATGCATCCATATCAGCATCTGTTGTGTTGGGACTTTTTGATAAAAGCCATTCTCACTGGAGTTATGTGATATCTCATTGTGGTTTTGATTTGCATTTGCCTGATGATTAGAGACATTGAGCATTTTTTCATATATTTATTGGCCATTAGTCTATCTTATTTTGAAAAGCTTCTATTCATATCTTTTGACTACTTTTTGATGGGGTTGTTTGATGTTTTCTTGCTGATTTTCTTGAGTTCTTTATAGATTCTAGTTATTAGCCCTTTATGGGATATATAGCATGCAAATATTTTCTCCTATTCTGTAAGTTGTCTCTTCACTCTATTGATTGTTTCCTTGGCTGTGCAGAGCTTTTTAATTTGATCAGGTCCCATTTATTTATATTTGTTACTGTGATTGCCTTTGTGGTCTTCTTCATAAATTCTTTGTCTAAGCCAGTATTTATAATAGTTTTCCAATATTTTCTTCTAGAATTCTTGTAGTTTCGTGCCTTAGGTTTGAATTTGTTATCCATTGTGAATTAATTTTTGTGAGTGGTGAGAGGTGTGGATCCTGTTTCAGTCTTCTACATGTGGTTTTCTAATTTTCCCAGCACCATTTATTAAATAGGGATTCTTTTCCCCAGTGTATGTTTTGTCGAAGATCAGATGGTGATATGATGATGGTTTTATGTCTTGGTTCTCTGTTTTGATCTGGAGTCTATGTCTCTCTTCTTGTGCCCGTACCATGCTGTTTTGGTTACTATAGCCTTGTAGTATAGCTTGAAGTCTGGTAAAGTGATGCCTCCCAATTCGTTCTTTTTGCTTAAGGTTGTTTTGGCTATTTGGGATCTTTTCTGGTTCCATACAAAGCATAGAATTAATTTCACTAGATCTGCAAAATATGACATTGGTATTTTAACGTGGATTGCATTGAATCTGTAAATCACTTTGGGTAATGTAGACATCTTAACAATTTTCATTCTGTTGATCCATGAGCATATGTTTTTCCGTTTATTTACATCCTCTATAATTTCCCTCATCAGTGTTTCATACTTCTCCCTGTAGAGGTTTTTTACCTCCTTGATTAAATATATTCCTAGGTATTTTATTTTCTTTGTTGCTATTGTGAAAAGTATTGAGTCTTTGATTTGATTCTCAGCTTGACTGTTGTTGGTGTATAAGAATGCTACTGATTTGTGTCCATTGATTTTTGTAACCTGAGACTTTGCTGAATTTATTTATGAATTGAAGGAGTCTGTTGGCAGAATCCTTGGGTTTTCTAGATATAAGATCAAATCATCAGCAAAGAGTGATAATTTGACCTCTTCTTTCCCCATTTGTATACCCTTTATTTCCTTCTCTCGCCTGATTGCTCTGGCTCGGACTTCCAGCGTCATGTTGAACAGAAGTGGTGACAGTGGGTAACCTTGTCTGGTTCCAGTTTTAAGTGGGAATACTTTCAATTTTTCTCTGTTCAATATGATGTTTGCTGGGGGTTTGTGTTATATGGCTTTCATAATATCGAGGTATGTTCCATCTATGCCTATTTTGTTAAGCATTCCCATCATAAAAGGGTGCTGAACTTTGTCAAATGCTTTTTCTGTGTCTATGAAGATCATCATATGGACTTTGTTTTTACTTCTGTTTATGTGGTGAACCACATTTATAGGTTTGTGTATATCGAACCATCCTTGCATCTCTGGGGTGAAACCCAGTTGATCGTGGTGCATTATTTTTTTGTTTTGTAGCTGAATTTGATTCTAACATTTTATTGAGAATTTTTGCATTTGTACTCATTAGGGATATTGGTCTTTGGTTTTCTTTTTTTGTTGCGCCATTTCCTGGCTTTGATATCAGGCTGATATTGGCTTTGTAGAACAAGTTGGGGGAGGATTCCTTCCTTCTCTATGTTTTGAAAGAATTTCCGCAGAACATGTACCAGTTCTTCTTTGTAGGTTTGGTAAAATTCATCTATGACATCATCTGGTTCGGGACTTTTTTTTCTTGGAACATTTTTTTATTACTGCTTCAATTTTGTTACTTGATATTGATCTATTCATGAGTTATGTTTCTTCCTGATTGAGTGTAGGGTGGTTGTGTGTTTTCAAGAATTTGTCCATTTCCACAATATTTTCAAGTTTATGTGTACACAGATTTTGATAGTATTCAGAAATGATATTTTGTATTTCTGTGGTATCAGTTGTAAAATATCCTTTTTCCTTTCTTATTGAGCTTATTATGATCCTTTCTTTTCTGTCTCCGGTTATCTAGCAAGAGGACTGTCAATTTTGTTTATCTTTTCAAAGAACCAACTTTTTGTGTCATTTACCTTCTCTATAATTCTTTTATTATGAATTTCACTTAGTTCTGATCTGACCTTAGTTATTTCTTGTCTTGTGGGTTTGTGATTGGTTTGCTCTTCCTTTTCCAATTACTTGAGATGATTTATTTGATTGTTGATTTATGATCTTTCTGCCTTTTGGATGTAGGCATTCATGGCTATGAATTTTCCTCTTATAATTGCTTTTGCTGAATCACACAGATTTTGATAACTTGAGTCCTCCTATTCATTTAATTTGAAGAATCCTTTTTGATTTCCATCTTAGTTTCCTCCTTGACCCAATAATCATTCAGCAGTGGGTTGTTTAATTTCCATGACTTTGTGTAGAGTTGAGTGTTTCTGTTGGAATTGATTTCTAATTTTATTCCACTGTGGTCTGAGAAGATACATGGTGTATTTCTATATTTTTTAAATTTATTTAGACATGTTTTGTTGCCCAGGATATGATTAATCTTACAGAATGTTCCATGAGCTGATGAGAAGAACATATATTCAGTGGTTTTGAGATAGAATTTTCTATAAATGTCTATTAGGCCCATTTGTTCTAGAGTTCCATTTAATTCCATCATTTCTTTGCTTATTTTCTGCTTGGTGGATGAGTCCCATTTTGTCAGTGGGGTGTTGAAGTC
>RJWJ010040436.1:0-13979 GCA_004363605.1 Indri indri
GAAATCTCTCTGTATATCCAATTGGTTCTGCTTCTCTGGAGCACCTTGGCTAATGCAGTGTACACGCCATGTAGACACCTCTTCTTCTCAGAAACCTTACAGAGCGGGCATTTTTCAGGCCTCCTGGGCTCTTCCCTGGGATGTGGGGACACAATTGCTTCCTGTCTCAGACCCTAAACTTACCCAGGTGATTCCATGCCCATCTCTCCAGCTGCCAATCTCAGCCCCTTTTCAGGGGTATGCAGCAGCATCTGACTCTCCCGCTTCCCCCTGACTCATTCTCCCCTCAGTCCAGGAAAGTGTATCTGGGCCTAGATGGGGGCTGCTGGGGCATCCAGCCCTGGCTGGGGGTATCGTCCTCCAAATAGATCATGAATCTTAGGGTTTTGAAATCCAAAAGGCAAGAATTTTATTCTTACCTTTTGCAGCCTACTATTTTATCCCTTCTCTGAAGTAACAAAGTAAAAATGGATAGCTAGCCGATTGGTAGGAAGATATATAGGGAGGAAAAGGAGCATCAATGAATATTCCCAACTATCTTTGTCACCTCATAGGTTTAATAATGTAGCCAAACTCAGATCTTAATAAATGTTAATCTGAGCCAACTAACCAAAACTGTGGTCAAAGCACAGTGTAGTGAAGTGTTTGGGAGTGACGGTGATTGTGTGGCCGGCATAGTGGAGGGTCTCTTCTGTAGCAGCCCTCGTGAGGTTGGTGCAGCGAATACAGCCACGTTCTTCACAATTCCTGAGAGACTGCTGCTCCCAGTATCTGACTTCCCCTTCTTCCATGTTAGTAGCATTTTTAGCTGAACACATGGCCACCCACAGCAAAGGCTACATTTTCCAGTCTCCCTTGCAGCTAGATTTAGCTTTGTTGGTTCTAGTAAATGCATGTGAGCATGTTTGGCAGTTCGTAGGAGCCTTCCTTGGAGACAACTTTGCCTCTTCTTCACTTTCCATACTCTGGCTGGAATATGGATCTAATGGTTAGAATTAGAATAGCCTTTTCGAACCATAAGGTGAAAGCCACATACTGACAATAACAGAGAATTAGCAGAGAAGGATCCTGGGTCCCTGATAATCATGGAGCTGCCACACCAACCTTAGCCCACGTACATTTACCTGAAAGGGAGAGAAACTTCTGTCTTGTTGAAGCTCCTGCTGCTCTGGATTTTCTGTCCTGCATATCTGAACCTAATCCTAACACATAATTTGGTACCAGAAGTGGGATCCTGGAGGTGTTTTATTGAAAGCTATGCAGAAGAAGACAATGGGGAATCAAATGTTGCAGGTTGGAAAGTTGGCAACTCTTATTATTTCAATTGCAAAATAGTTAGCGAAACCATCAACTGTGAGCAATTTCATGCCAGGCCATATTGGAGCCTGAGACACGAGGAAAAATCGGCAATATTTATCCTTTCTTTATCTAAAATTTTAACATTTCATTCATCATATTTTTTTGCATTTTCTTTAAAAAATCACATTAAAATATTATTTATCTTGATTACTGAGGATGTGTGTGTGTGTGTGTGTGTGTGTGTGTGTCCCTTTAAATTTTGCACCTGAGGCGAGCGCACCTCTCACATTACCTCAGTTTCAGCCCTGCCTGTGAGGTCACACCACATCCCCTCCAAGGGCATATCAGTAGGAGAGATTCAGAGTCTGTATACGTGTTGCCACCTTCTGACTACTTTCACCAAGGTCCTATAAGAGAAATTAACATTCATTATAGCCAGTTTATACGCAGGCAGAGATGAAGGGGATAACTTTGCCAAGCCTGTGTTCTGCAATCTGCATTCACTGAGAGTTAGTCATTTAGACCCTCTGAGCCGGAAACGTCAACTGCTTCTGCAGCCCAAAATAATGTTATTATAAGCAGTGACTTCAAAGTCACAGCCTGTGGCCACGAGTCTTTTTTAAGCAACTTCCTCTAGGTTATCTCTGCTGGACAACAGGACACTACCTAGCAGCAGAGTCAAATTAAGGTTTTGTCTTCCCACTTAATCCTATACATCATATGACCTCAAGTGAGTCACCGTCGACTTGTAGGAGTGATAGATGGAGCGAATAGAGGCTGTTAATTCAGAAGTGACAGGGCACGTTCGGGGTGGGATGGTTATAGACAAAGGCTGGTAATTCAGTCTTTGGGTTAAGAATTTTGTATAGACAGATATTCAATTGTGGTTGTTTGCCCAGGAAACCAACCAAAGCCAGATAGGTGGAAAGCTTAAACTTTTGAGGAAACCGAGTCACTAAACTGACCCAAATTATAAAACTGACCTGAAATAGCCTGAATTGTTCAGTCCTTGAGCAGCTCTCACACCCCTAAATCTCGCCAAGCTGGAAGTGTATGCAACCCATGAAAAGAGCACATCCTCCAATGTCCCCTGTGACATAATAAAAAATATATATTAATGTATTTGGTCTCTGCCCCTGGCTCCTGAGACACGGCTCCTAATTCCTCAGAAATTCCTGGATGATAGGAGCATCTTGTGATCTAATGAGGTGATTCTTGGTGGGCTTCTGAGTGTAGGCTAGTCACCAGAAACACCAAGCCCTGATTAGAATTTTGGAAATTTCGTCCCCTCCGCTCCCCATCCTCCTGTTTTTCCTTCCTTTCTTCCTCTGGGAAAGGGAGAGGAGCTGGAGATAATAACTGAGTTAATAATTAATCTTGCCTGCAGGATGAAGCCTCCGTAATGGTCCCTAAACTATGGGGTTTGGAGAGCCCTGGTGAACACATAGAGGTATTGGGAGGGTGGTGCCCCCAGAGAGGGCAGGGGAGCTCCCCACCCCTCCCACATACCTTGCCCTGTGTACTTCTCTGTCTGCCTTTATTCTTTGTATCATTTATTAAATATTATGCCAGTAAATATAAGTAAGTGTGTCTCCAAGTTCTGTGAGCCACCTAGCAAATTATCAAACCTGAGGAAGGGTTGCGGGAGCCCCAATTTATAAGCGTCAGTCAGAAGTAAAGGTGATAACCTGGGGCTTGTGATTGGTGTCTGAAGTGGGGGCAGCCTTGTGGGACTGAGCCCTTGGTCTCTGGGGTCTGCACTGACTCTGGTTAGTGTCAGAATTGAACTGAAGTGTGGGACACCCAGTCGGGGGCGACAGAAAACTAGAGATTTTCTTGGTGAGGAAAAAAAAAAAAAAAAAAAAAAAAACCTGTATTTTGGTGACCAGAGGTGCTCTGTGTTGTGAGTGTGAAGAAATGCTGGCATCATTTATTAAACACATTTTGAAGGTTCTATCACATTTTCAAGAGTTGGAGAAAGAGAAAATATTTTTTTTGAGGAGCATAGAATATCAGTTGCTTTTTTTGTGAAACAGAATCAACAATAGCCTTATGGTATTTATTGTTGAATTAAATGAGAAAGTGTATATGGAAATGCTTAGGAAATTTCAAAGCTTGGTACAAGCATAAAGATTTTATTTATTGTGGGTTCACAAGTTCATGGATGACTCAAAGTCAAAAAACATTTTTAAAAATGAGAAATCAACCCCTACAAATTATACTTGAAAAGAACTACAAATTTTTGGCCAACAAATCAGCTATTTTGCTGTTTGATAAACTTAATAAACAGTGGGTTTATTGATATTGCTTCTCTGCTAAACAGAAACATTCACATGCAGAACACATGCAGAAAAGGTAAATAAATATGTAGTTCTGGTAGAGAAGATGAAACAAATGTGGTATTAAAGGACATAAAAACAAAGCCAATAATCATCTCAGAGACTATGATGATGCCACATGCGCCAATTAAGAGTCCCAAGATGTGTCAGATCCATTAACTATCGCTGGTCAATTCAGAAGGCGCCAATTCTGGATGCCTGCCAACCTAACCAGATATTTTTGTTTCTTCAAGAGATAATTACAACATGCTTATCATGTATTATATACACATTGAGACCAGGTTCATCTGAAAAGAGAGAAAAATACAAATGTAATTTCTGGCAGGACACCCTGAGTTGTGAGAGTGTGTGTGTGTGTGTGTGTGTGTGTGTGTGTGTGTGTGTAAATATGAATGTAAAGTATAAATAGCTGTACACACATATGCATATGCATAAATGTGGCGAGTATGAATCACAGCTCACATTCCCAAATATGCAAAAAATAGGATTTCCTTTAATTCCTTGAACAATCTCCATTTGGCTACTAAGCTGTTAAGACATGTCAGCCTCAGTCTTCCTGAGCTTCTGCCTCCACCACAATGGCCAGAGCTGTGGGCAGTTTCAGAGGCCTAGACAGAGGCACCCACAGGGAGTTACAGGAAAATCCCTTCCTTGGCCATCTGGCCACACAAGTTGCCATGGAAAATGTCCTCATCCCAGCACGACAGATCCTTCTGGTCCAGATGCTGTCTACCTTTCCTGAGCTTTGGGATGCTAGAATCTTCTCAAGGTTGCCCACCTGCCTGATGCCCCTCCTGGCCTCCTTCTCTGGGGTCAGACCCCCTCCCAGCACCGTGTTCTCCTCTGCTCCCCTCTATTCCTAAGCCTGAGTAAGTCTTTCTTTTGCCTGGAGATGGGAACATTCTGTGCTCTCCACAGTATCTGGCAAGACTTTTTGTCTGTGCCCCAAATCCTCTCTCCTGCTCCGAAATTAGACTTAGAGACACTAAAGTGAAAAAGACTCATAGATTATTTCTGCTTTTGATCCTGATACAGTCCTCCCCTCAGACAATGATGCAAGCATCAGTGAGCAGAGTTGTCTGAGTGAAATGGTAGACAGGAAAAGGAGAAATGTGGAGAGGAAAAAGATCACAGGTTAATATGTCAAAAATATTCTCCTGCCATATGTTCTATAGGTATATATATTAACATACGCACATATGTACACACACACACCTGTGTATGTGTGTATGTTTGTATGTACAATATATATTACACATGTATACACTATATATATAGTGTATGCATGTGTGTACAATAGCCTCACCGAAGTTAATATCTATTATAAGAAAAGAAAAATGTTTAACTTATGCACTATGTTTCTGTTAATACATTTAATTCAATGTTTTTTTGTTTCTCACTATGTCTTCAGAAATGGGGAAAATAACATACACTAAATAGCTATAAATTTTGCTTCTTGTTCCCAAAAAGTCTTAATTGTATTGAGAGCCAGGTTATATAGGTATACATACAAAAAATAGATAGGAAATTAAAGAAGTCAACACACAAGAAGTGTATGCGGCTGTAATTCAAACAGCAGATGGTAATGTGGAGCAGGGAGACTCATAATAATTAACATTTGTGAATTGCTTTCCACTTTACTTGCATATATAATTTAATTTGATACTCACAATAGCCCCAAAAAGTGTGGGATGATTATTATCTCCGTTTTACAGATGAGGAAAAAATGCAATGCCAAAATTAAGTAATGTCTCCAAATTTATACAATTAGTCAACGGGAATTAAAGGAAAGGTGACTCCTGTGAAAGGTCTGCCCAAATTCCAGACTCCAAAAGGAAACCGAACGGTGACGAAGACGTCCAAGTGCGGCGTACAGAGATGTGCTCGCATGCTTCGATGTTCCGCGTGCAGCTCTATACTGGTAAGTTGAATTGCTGAACACAGTGACTCTAAATCCAATTTAACCAGAATCTCTGGGGGTGAGTCCCAGGGATCGGTAATTCTTAAAGCTCCCTAGGTGATTCTAACCAGGAACCAGGGTGGAGAACCACTGGGTTTTGTTGCTGCTGTTCCACAAGCAAAGAAGGGATGTGTTGAAAGGCAGAGAGAGAGAAAGCGACCCCATCAGACCAGAGAGGAGGTGCAGGGTGAATGGGTTCAGCGTTCAGAGCAAAGAGTAGGGAGAGGGGAGCTAACTTAAATAAAGCATGTTTGAAATAACGTTGGAACGTCATAAAGCATCACTAGCGCAAGACATGGTGAGAGATCACCAATTTTACTTTCTATGGATAATTTTAGATATAACTGAACATACAATAAACTTACTGAAATTTTTTAATACTTTAAAATCTTTTCCAGCCCCTCAAGGTTTCTATTCCTCCAAAGGATAAAAGTTCCAGAGCAGTTTTCAGTTTTTAAGATGGCCTGAGTAACTAGCTATTTACCGTCCATAGAAATTTATAAACTAGAACCAAATTAAAGCAGTTTTGACAGTTTCTTAACCAAAATACAAAATTATGTGATCATTTGTCGGCAGTAGGCTCTATGACTGATTGATATCCCAAACAGTTGTAGAGAAGTACACTTGTGTCAGCATTGTGTAACAGATTGCATTTCCCCCTATTTTTACCCACTTAGTGTTGTTGGACTTTTTAGTTTTTCCCAGTTTGATGAAGTTAGCACATGGAGACATAAGGACAAGGAAATACATGCAAAAGTCGAAAATAAACTTTCCATTAGTAAGATGGTAAAGAATTATAGTAGAATGCCATGTAGCAGTTAAAATAAATTAATTGCGTCTACCAATTTCAACAAATCAAGATATTAGACCTAATACCGAGCCACAAAGCAAGCTGCAAAAGGGAACATACAGCATGGTGCCATTTTTGAAATGTTTTAGAATACACAAAATACTACCCATTTTGGAAGCAATGCATATGTAGTAAAGCACAGCACGACGCATTGGGAAATACTCACCAACCCACAGTGACTTCCTAGGGCAGGCAAGGCAGGGGGGAAAGCGTGAGATTAGAACTTTAGCTGTTTTTGAAACATCTTATTCCCCATCACCATGACAAAAGACGTGAATGAATATGAGGCAGATGCAGAGAAATTAATATATTTGAATCTAGACTATCGGTATTTACATATCAGCTACATTGTTTTCCATACTTTTCTATACTTTTGAAACACTTCAGATTATTTAATTGTTAAGACAGTTATGGACATATTTTGGCAGAGAGGATGAGCAAAACTATTTTTGTTGGTGAGAGTAGCCTTAGAAAAAGTGTAGAGATGCAAATGAATAGGACAAGCCCATTCTCCAGTTCAACCCTCAGAGCACTGACACGTTAATTTTTTTTTAAATAAAGCCCCAATCATGCAACTGTTACAAATTATATATAAACATATCAATATGAATTAATCTGATAACCATAGTTCTGAATTTTAAAAAGAAAAAATGATGATAAAATAGAGAATGAAATATATATAATACCATGCCACTTAATTAAATTAAAAATAGAAGCAAAGGGAAATTCATTTCCTGCCATGTTGTAGTAACTGGTACTGGAGTAAAAAACTGGACTCAATATGTGGAGCAACTGTTTTGAAATATTAGATGAAAGGCAGCACAAAACTGTAATCCTTGGGAGAAGAGAAACAAAAGACATAATCCTTAAAATCAAAAGAAACTTCTGCCCAAACACACTCTCCAGACTAAGAGCTGGGGAGAGAAAACCCAAACAATCCATGGCAGTCTCTCTGAATTGAGGAGACATAGATCAGAGTTCAGGGATCCCAAGGTGTCTGGAGTTTGTGTGATAGTATACCAGAAAAGAGACAGCTATACAGAGAAATCTGCACAGAGATCCCATGAGTCTGCAGTGGGTCAACCCCACAGGGCCAGGCAAATAATTGCTAGGGAACAAACTGTACACTCAACAATTCCTGGAGCTCACAGAGAGTCAGTGGACATTGGTGTCCCAGTAGTCCAGAGTGGAAGAGTTTCAAATAGCTGAGGCATTCAGTAGTTTTCAGAAGGGGCCCTGAGATGGCTTATGCAGCCCCAGAGTAAAGACTACTCTAGACTTGCCCTGATAATCCTTAAAAACAATCCTTAAAAGCATTAAACTGATTTGCAAATAACTTAACTGCCTGACACAACAAAACCCAATGCTATTTAAAAGAAGACAACAAAATCCACACACTCAACAACGTAGTAACACAATGATCAACATCTAATAAAAAATTCACTAGACATGTGAAGAAGTAGCAAATGAGATCATAATGCGGAGTGGAAAATCAGTCAGTAGAACCAGAACCAGAATTGACATCTATTGTTGAATTAGTAAAGACTTTAAAACAGCTGTTACAAATATGCTCAAGGATCTAAGATAAAACATTGACATAATATATAGAGAAGTGGAAGATATGTATATTTGCATATATGTATATATGGGGGGGGGTGTGTGTGTATGAACCAAATGGAAATCCTAAAGCTAAAAAGTAAAATATCTGAGGTGGAAAAAAAAATCATTCACTGGGCTTCACAGGAGATTAGACACTGTAGAAGAAAATATCAATGAACTTGAAGAAATAGCAATAGAAGTTATCCAAAATAAAGTACACAGTGAAAAAAAAGACTGAACGAAATTAACAGAGCCTCGGAGACTTGTGGCAGACCAGCAAGTTGTTTAATATACATACAATTAGAGTCCAAAAAAAGGGAGGGAGAAAACATATTAGAAGATGAAATCGCTGAACACTTTCCAAATTTGATGAAAATTATAAACTCACAGATCTAAGAAACTCAATGAACCCTAAGCATAAATTTACTCAAAAGTATGCCCTGAAGTTTGTGGTTTTAGCACTGGTCACTGCTTACCACGTGATCTGATTCATTGGCTGAATATGCTGCTAGCATGCAGTGTACACACCACCTGACAAGCTGGGTGGAGATTGAACTCAGAGAACTGGCTGGGGAAACAGTACTATAGGCTGGTAACAGAATTCACAATAAGAAGTTCAGAAATCCAAACACTGGGACAATGTCAAGTTGAAGACTAGAGGGTCCAAAAAATAGCATCATGAGTGGAAGAGGATTAAGTCACTAGGAGGTGCAGCTGAATTTCCTGAATCTGATGGGTTTGTTAATTTCTAATTGGGCTGGACACTTGTGTGGTAGTTTTGGGTCACGAGCATCCTGAGGGTCTTCTTGACTTCTATAAACAAGAGCAGGACTGAATGGTGCTCTTGGTGACTCAGTGTTCAAGGTTCTCTCCCAGTTCTCTTGTCTCTAAAGGCCAACAGGGTCTTCCTCTCTTTATCCCTGTGGTGGTAAAACTAGCCCTGTAGCACTCCTGCTGCAGGTAAACTTTACTATGCCTGGTCCTGGGGCCATGACTTGCTCACTGAAGTTCTGAGAACTGCGACACCAACTAACAAATCACTTTTAAGTAGAAAAGTCTCTCTAAGCATGTGTTATGCCTGGGAGTTCTTGGAAAGAGACAGAAATGCTGCATTTAGGAAAGGTTAGGTATAAAAAGAGAGGAGTTAAAGCTTGTGTGAAGGGATGATAAGTAGCTAATCACTGGACACCCACAAAAAAGATGTTAAACTTTACCTAGTATCTATATTAGAACTTACCAGATCAGAAGCTTGCTTTTTTTAAAATAACATTTCCCTGATTTCAAAAGAATTCATTTCTCTATAAATTATATGAAATAAACATAAAAACAAAATTAAAAATTATCTGTAATGTCATCACCTAAAGATGATTACTGTTAACAACATTTTGGTTTAAATCTTTCAAGATCAATTTTAGGGAAAACAATATATAATTAAATTAGGATTATAGTACATAGGGTTTTTGCAACCTAATTTTCATTAGTTACGAAAATTTTTCTCATTCGTTGAATAAAAATTACTTATTTTCCCCCACAAAATTGGGATCATGCTTTATATATTCTTTTTTAGCCACTATTTTTTCTCTTAACAATATATCATAAATATTTTACCATGTGATTCATGCTTTCATCCATTTGCCAAAAAAATCAATACATACCGTAAGACAATTTTGCTTGTCGTTGTAATGGTTATGCCCATTTCTTTATTGTGCAGCTGACTATAGCGATGAGTATCTCAGTCTGACTCGTAGCTTTACGGAGACCACCTCAGGATTTCACTGATGAATATGGTGCTGGCTGCCAGGTAGAGACAGGTCATCTTTGCCATGCCAGTTGTCCTTTCATGTCTAGTTTGCTCAGAGGTTTACTTGATTATGTATTTGTTATTTATTTTTAAGTAATGAATGGGTGTTGAATTCCATCAAATTCCTCTGTAGCACCAGTTGGGAGGTGGTGTGGGGCTGGGAGCTGGGAAGACCGGTTGAGGAGCTACTTCACTGGTCCACGTCAGAGGAACCAGGCAAAGCCACCAGATGTGGAAAAGGAAAGAAGAGTAGGTCTGCTGCCCGCACAGCCTGAAGAGAGAAAGAGAGACTGTGAGACTCTGAGCCCGGCTTCCTGGGAGACTGACGCCAAGTTTGGTGGGAAAGATAACGTGTTCCACTGAATGTTGAGTTTGAGGCACTTGAGACACTCATGTGGAGGCGTGCAGCTGACAGATGAAAATCCGGGTCTTCATTCTGGAAGAAAGAGGACAACCTAGGCTCACAAACTTACCTGTACAGAAGTACGCCAAGGTCGTGAGAGGACATGAGACAGCCAAGGGGCGTGCACAGGGTGAGAATCACTGACTTTAAGGGAGGAGGAGCTCTTAAGAAGCTCTGGTGGCCCCTTGGCAGTCCCTGTGTGTATTTTCTGAATGCTTCAGTGCTGTTTAACAAACACAGGGCCTAGGAAAAATGACTCGGTTTGGGGTTTAGGGTAGAGAGGTCTAAAATAGAAAACAAATCCTTCTCGTAGGTAAGACAGAATGGTAAGGGTCACATAAAGCAGGAAGAGGAGAGGATGAGCTCCCTCATACGAGTGGGACTCTGGTCCTTCCTGTGGCATGGGAGATGAGGTCTCTGCAGAGAGGAAGGGTCAGACTAGGTTTGAGTTGTGAGAAAAGTGAAAACAGGAGCAGCTATGATAGGAGGTTTGTGGGCAATCGACTGGGAATGAGACGAAGGCTCGCCAACTCTAAAAGCTCAATGTCGCGTAGCGTAACTACGGGGGCAGTCACATCAGTGTCCGCCTCTTAATTTTTTCCAGCAGGGCTCAGCAATCTGAGATTCAGAAGGAAAGAAAAGAATGAGGCATGATGGGAAGCCAACTCGTGACGTTATAATTCTCACAACCACCCTATTAGGAAGATACATTATTGGCCCCCATCGTATGCATGAGAAAATAAAGGCTTACGAAGGTTTGCTGACTTGTCCGAGGTCACAGAGCAAGTAAGTAAAGGGGGCTGGACTCAGACCGCCGTCTTTGGATGGCGAAGGCCATCAGATCACACTGAGCTCACCTCTCCCATGCCTCATTCTGTGTTCCCCACGGGCAGGCCCTTTACACGTGGCTTCTTATTTAATGCTCCTGACAACCTTGCCAGATGGGTATTGTGCCTTGTTTCACGACAGATGGCAAAAGGATTCGAACCCCGTTCTCTTGGTCCCCAAAGCCCATGCCAGAACCCACCCGGCCTCCTTTTCTGCTGTTTTGGTCACCGTGTGTGGATTCTTTGGACTTCCCTCTGCTAGATTAAGTTTCTACACAGTACAGCATTCTAGACCAGACTTACAGACATATCTTCGCTTCATTGGGATTGGAATGATGCTAACAGCTTTATCTAGATAGTCTCACTGATGACCTATGACCTCTGACCTTGGCTACAGCAAAAACTCCTTCCTATTGGGAGACTTGAAATCCTTATACCTTGGAGTCCCTCCCTGCAAAAGTATATAGATTTGTATATGCTTGTTCCTCCTCCTATAGCATTATGAAATTTCCCTAGTTTTCCCTTATAAACTTGGCATTCACTACCCAGAAAATCTTTGGGTCGACTACAAACTGGAAGATTTAAGCCTATGTAATTAAAACTCAAAGGCAACTGCCTTTGAGGAAGAAAATCCCAGGAGTTGTAAGTTCCCATCTGTGCAGTTCCTCTGGGTCCAAATTAAGAGCCCATGAAACCATTCTCCAGGGTTCCCCAGGCACAGTGGGTTCAACGAAGAGTTTGAAAACACATCTGGTTGGTGTCATAAGTGGCTAGTGAGCCCAGCTGCTTGCTTTTCACATAACTTAAAGGATTGAATGGTCTCAGGTTGACAGCATCAGGGACCCTGAGAATCTGGGCATAGTAATTGTAAAATGGACCGTGAGTCTTGCATCCCTAAGAGATCATGTAGACAGCAAA
This sequence comes from Indri indri, assembly GCA_004363605.1. Lineage (NCBI taxonomy): Eukaryota > Metazoa > Chordata > Mammalia > Primates > Indriidae > Indri > Indri indri. Next base: position 11,997 of record RJWJ010040436.1, read on the forward strand.
CAAGAAATCTGTATGGGGTGATCAGCTCACAGGACAAATGAACCCAACAATGTGAATCAGTCAAGAGTAGGGTCAAATGCATGTACAGAAGACCTTTAAATCAGTGGCTTAAATGATACAGGGTTTTGTGTGCTTGGTTGTTTTGTCTCTCACTTATAAGAAGCCCAAAGGTAGGTAAACCATGGCACTAACATGTTGGTCCCATGACATCAGCAGAGACCCTGACTACTTCTAACTTTCTGCTCCCTGCTCAGGGCATCCATCCTTGGCTGGGGGTTGGCTGCTGTAGCTGCAGTCTGTGTTCCAGGCTGCAAGGAGAAGGAAGAGCAGAGGGCAGACACAAGGACATTTGCTTAAATTTCATCAGTCACCCTCTCCACAAGGGAGACTGGGAAACATAGTTTTCAGCTGGATACATTGTTGCCTCACATAAACTTGGATCCTATTCCTGGGCAAGAAAAGGGAAACAAGTGTCAGGCAGTTCATTACTGTCACTGCCCCATAATGAATCCAATAAACTGCATAAACCTACAGCCAACTTTTGGAGACCCATCAGTCTCAGCTGTGTGCACACTTGCTTTCATTGTTTATTTGGGCTGGGAGCAGCCCAGACCTGCCGCTCACCACACATGGCCACCATAGCAGATGTCACCACTGCCCCCACAATCCCGACCAGTCACTAGAAGTCCAAAGACACTGGGGTTGGCTCCATGATGCAAGACATCTCACCGCCCTGTGCTACCTGGGTCTTCCCCTTGCCTCTTGCAAAGCCAGGTAGTGTAATCCTGGATCCCAGCAGGTGGTTCTCTCCAAGTTCGAGAGCATAAGGCTCACTGATGCTGATACCCAGGAGGGTAACTCTGACATAGTCCATTCTCTCTTGTGTACCAATTACTAGGGACAGCTGACCACCATCTTAATCCATTCCTACTGCTACAATAAAATACCTTAGACTGGATAATTTATACTTAATAGAAAATCAGTTCTCACAGTTCTGGAGGCTGGAAAGTTCAAGATCAAAGTGACAGCAGATTTGGCATCTGGTGAAGGCTCTCTGTTTCATAGATGGCACCTCTTGCTGTGTCTTCACATGGTAGAAGGGAAAAGAGGATGAACTGTCTCCCTCATACGCCTTTATAAGGACACAATCCCATCCTCGAAGGCAGACCCTTCATGGCCTAATCACCTCCTAAAGGGCCCACCTCCTAGTATTATCGCATTGGAGATTAAGTTTCAACATGAATTTTCGAGGGACACAAACATTCAAATCATAGTAACCACTAAACAAACAATTAAACACCACTATGTACCAGGTATTGTGCTTGGTGTGGAGTCAACAAAAATGAAGAGCATTTCTCTTCTTGAGCATTCAGAGACCAATGCAGACAGGTAGGTAAACAATTAAATTACAGTACGATGTGGCGGGTGCCCCAGCAGAGATATGAAGGGAGCCCAGGAACACTGGGGGAGTCGCCAGCTGCACCCTGGTGGAGCCCAAGCTCTAGAAAACCTAAGAGCACCAGGGTGCCTGGGCAGCTAGAAATACCTAGGTTTCCAGGTATTGTCACAGGAGTTCCAATATTACACATTCAAATTCCAGACCTACCAAATCAGCATCTCCAGATTTCTCTTAGAAATCTACTCTCTTTTTTCCCCACAAAAATCCCAGGTAATGCTGGCAGAAGCAGATCCCATGTTGAGAAATTCTGCTGTAAGGGGGCAGGTGGGGACAAACACGCTGTTGAAGGAAGGGTCAGAGGCAACGATCTGTGAGTTAACAAGAGGGCGTTCTAGGTGGAGGGGACGGCTTGGGCATGAAAGTCAGGTAGGGTTTGCTTTGCCGGAGAAGAATGAGACACGGAGACCAGAGCACGAGCAGGGGTCTCGAGAGGTGCAGAGCCACAGAGGACGCCGCCAGACTATTTTAGTTCCTTAAGTATGAAGTGTCTGATTTTGAATCAAAAGTGTAGTTTGTTATATCTC
>RJWJ010040437.1:0-13966 GCA_004363605.1 Indri indri
AAAAAAAGAATGGCTCAAGTTTGTGGAGCTACTGGAAAGAGAGGTGCTATGGGAAGATGATATTTTAAATTTAACAACCTCAGAAAAGTGTGAGATAGAAATAAATGGATTCATATTTTTAGAGATATGTTTTAGGGTTAACCATTATGCTTTCATCCAACTTTTAAAAAACTCTTCTCATTATAATAGGCTTCCTCTTCCCAACAAGGGCTTTAATATTTATTACTTAAATGTAGCTCAATGATGGAGTCAATTTCTTGGGTTCAGATCCCACTGCTCTCCATTGCTTCTTGCCTATTTATTCAGAGAGTATGTTTTTGGTTCCAGACTCCAAGTTAGGTCACCTTCATTAAAAAGAAAATAATCTTAAATTTTGCAGCCACCACAGGAGTAGTAATTTTGGGAATACTCATTCAGTCTGAGTTTATAGCTTTCATTAGGAAGCCTCAAAAGAATTGACAAGTATATTTCTCAAGTTGTCATCAGGATAAATTTGTTGGGCTCTATGCAATTTTGGGTAGGACTTTACCCTTGTGAGTTTTTTGGTACATAAATATACTGACTCGTTAACTGTTGTAGTTCCATATGGGCAAAATATTGTTAGCATTTGGAATATCTGGGAGAGGAAGTAGAAGATATCTTTTCTTCTATTGGATCCAGTAGTTACAGAAAAGTCAGACATACTTGATACTTGATACCTTATGGGGCACTAACATTGAGAATGGTAGAGAAACAAACAAGCGCTGTACTTGTAAATGGAATTGAGCAGATGAAAAAAAGAGAAATCGAGTAAACAAACAACCCCCCATCTCAAGGGATTGAACATATCCCATATAGACATGGTATATTAATCATATCTCTCCAAATCAAGCTAGATTAATCAAAATAAGGGAGTTCATTGTCTTTTAGTTTGAAAAGAATGCTGGTAGGTGTGAGGCAGTAGTGCACATGATCAAAAGAGATTTCAGGAATTGGTACCTTACCAGTTGGGACTAATGCTCAATATCACCAAATTTTTTCTCTCCTTCTTACCTCTCTCCCCTGCCACCCCACTTGTTTGAATTCAAATACTTTCCCCCAGTGGCAGGAATTATTCACATCCTCCCAGTTTAGCAAACCTAGGAAAACTTTTCTTCCAAAGATCATACATCAGAAGCCCCAACAACCTAATGAATAAGGCATTGGCCTTCCAAAGTTTATATATCGACTTAGGGAAAGGTCTTTTATGGGCCTGCATGAGTGACATGTCCACCTCAGGATCAAGCAAAATGGAATCTAAGTTAGCTGGAGGTTGAGGATCAATTATAGGAGCAATAGACACTGCTTACAACAAACTATGGTTGTAATTAATAGACAAAATAATAAACATGGAAAAATAGTACTCATTATTACACAAATCTTATTTTATCAAATTTTATAAATTTTTTATACTTTCTATTATATAAAAACTGAACTGTATCTATGGGAGCCTTTTTGCAGAGTGCTGAATCCATCTTCCACAAGATAAAAGCCTTCTTTCATTCACCAGTGTTCAGAGAATTCAAGCTTTCATCATGAATATGAACACAATAAAAGCACTGACGCCATATTTTTAATAATGTATTTGAAACAATGAGCACATTAGATTGGCTTGACTTTCTGCCTCTTTTCTAGACAGCGAGACAGTGTAACTAAGAGCATTTTTGTGCCCCCTTTAAAAATTGCTCTATTGGATTATTAATGTCCATCAATACTCCACAGAGAAAACAAAGTAGAAATCATGGTCTTCTTAAAACAAAAGAGTGCTTTAAATAATAGTATATAAACCCTATAATACCAAAATCACAAGGATTTTTTTTTGAAGTGTATTATTATTTCGGCTCTCTAAGTGGTGCAGAGATTAAAGACAGGCCAGAATTACTATTTGCTACAGGGTGCTGGACTCTGGGTAGTGGAACAGATAGAGAGAATCCAACTCATGGATCACTGCAGGCAGGAGAGGAGTGATTGAGCAAAAGAAAATAAATGCTTGATACACAGCTGTGGAGGACAGAACACAATATTCAGACAAAGCTGGCCATGTAATTGGGCTAGTGTTTGAGTTTTAGATAGCACATAAGCACTTTGGGCAATTGTTTCAGAAATTTCAATTGTCCTATTGAAATCCATTTACTTATTTATTTATCTATTTATTTATTTAGATATAGATAATTCTATGGTATATATGTACAATGTTATTAATCAACCACGCATTACTGTATACTTCTTGAAGAGAACTTAAAGTTTGACTAGTCCTTAACCTGATTCAATCAGATGTAAGATATTTTATTGTATATAATTCCCTTTACTGGTCCTTCACATAAGCCCTTGCCAGAGACCAGCATTTTCCTTACGATAAGGAATAGTAGCCTAAATCTTTGTTTCTCTAAGTGTTGTCTGTGTACCACCAGTAACAACATCAGAGTAGAATCTCAGGCTCCACCGCAAACCTACTGAACTGGAATTGGCATATTAACAAGATCCACTAGTGATTGGAAGTGTCCCTGGGATTTGGATAAGCAAACAATAAGGAGGAGGTCATTTCAGAAGGGGGTCATTTCAGAAGAGGCAGCAAGAGATGCAGAATTTAAAGGACCCTGATAATTGATATGGATGTGGCTAAGGTTTTTAAATTGGGGAATAATGTAAACTCAGTGGTGGGAAAGAAGAGTGGCATGACTCCACGACACAGGTGGGCATGGAGAGAGACGAAGTGCCAAGAACAATTAGGGAAATATTGCTTAAGACAGAAACAGAGGCATTATTGATCTGGTATATGTTTTTGGCAATGGGAATGGTAAGGGAGAGACTCATGAGACATTCTGAATTAGTTTATTTATATTTAAATGACTGCTTGGTATAAGTTAAGATTACTCTAGGAAGATGAAACAGGTAGAGAGTTAAGAGGTAGGGAGGTATAACACAGAGAATATAAGTGCAGAGGTAAACTATGAAGAAAGAATGAAGCCTAGTTTTCCATTTCTCAGGTTTGTACACCATTCAATTAAATATATGATAGCCCCTAGGCCTGGCACTGCCTTAGTAGTTAAAAAGTAGATTTTTAAAAATGGTGGTGGGAGTGGGGTGGGGGACATCTATGTAGTTTCCAAAAAATTGACTTTACTTTTATGTGATTTGCATAACAGGAGTTTTGACTTTTAATCCTAAAGACAACTTACATATCTATTTTCTGAATAGTAGCCAGAAACATATAATGAATACCATCAGTATTACAGTGTGACTTTTCAATATTCTAGAAATTAGTATCCTAAAATAATTCAGGGCTATTATCTTCAAATTAAAATATAATTTTAAAAATTTTCAAGTGTGACAATTATTGTTTTTTCATTTCTTATGAAAGCCATAAGAACATATACTTCAAATCAGTTTTATGATTACAGTTAATCCAAAAATTAAGAACATTGCATAGTGAAACCACAAACACTATTTACATTTTCTTAATATAAAATAAAAAAGTAAAGTTTCTATTGCTCTTGTACCATTTAGCTCAAAAAATTCAATGAAAAAGAAGAAATCAATGGAAACTAGGATATTCCTGACAGAATTCTCTAAGAATCATAAACTAATGTTTTTTTGACTTAGACTGACATTTTTGACATTTGTCGTTGAATGATATTGTCCCACTCTGCATTGAATGTGGCAAACTCTAAATACAAGCACAAAACCAAAACCAAATAACTCCCCCTCTCACAGAATGGTCCACCTTCTTTTTCCTTCTTAGATTATTCCCATTCACTCAAAATAAGCTTGGGTTCCTGCATTGCAAGGATAACTGCAAACTGCAGTCAGATGTAGGAGCTGCTTAATCAGGTCTCAGAACCAGGCCTTAATTAGGATGCTTGGAAAAGAAGAGCAAATGAAAATTATTAAGCTGCACTGTTGATTCCTGTTTCTAATTTTAAAGAGGAAATTGTGCATTAATCAAGCCCTGGGCTAAAGCTCAGAGGCACGTTTTTTTGAAATATCCCAAAATAACAAGGAGAAATTTTTTGCTCTGTTTTGGTAAAACCACTCTTGACTACTTGCTATGATAGTATGGTACATTTCGTCATGCATTGTGCTAGGGTACAATATACTAAATTCTGATTACATTAAAAAAATTACTGGATTTAAGACACAGCATGATAATCAAGGTTAGGCATATATTCCCCCAAAATAAAACAGGAATGTGCAAAACCCATTCTCTGAGGTGGATAGAAGGTGAAATAAATTGTTTAAGAGAAGAACACAGCTCTGCAAAGAGCTACATGGGCAGATGATCCTTGATGAATTGAAAATTGCTCTTATAACATTCTTTGGTGGTACAAATTGGAATCTGTTGACAATACTGTAATTTGTGTTGGTAAAACTTATACTTGAGAAAAGAACAGTGGTTGTTTTAAATGAAAGCAGAAAGATTCTTCCATTTTCTATAAAGCAGTAAAGTGTGGATACTGCATTCCTAAAAAATTGTTAGCAATTCATTCTTTAATTTCTTATCCTGGTCTACATTATGAAAATAAAGAACATACATCAAATTCTCCCCATAAATTTATGTCTTTATATGACTCTAAAGGAATAATTTAAATTTTTATTCTTACTGGCTTCATTGATTTAAAAAATTCCTTTAAAAAATGATGATAATGATGATATATAGACTCTTTTCTGGTTCCAAACAAAGCATAGAATTACTTTTTCTAGATCTGTGAAATATGTTGTTGATATTTTGATGGGGATTGCATTGAATCTGTAAATGACTTTGGGTATAGTATGTATATTTTAACAATGTTGATTCTAACTAACCATGAGCATGATAAGTTTTTCCATTTATTTGTATCATCTGTGATTTCTTTCCTTAGCATTTTGTAGTTCTCTTTGTACGGATCTTTTGCCTCCTTGGTTAAGTATATTCCTAGGTATTTTATTTTCTTTATGGCTATTGTGATTGGTATTGAGTCTTAGATTTGACCCTCAACTTGATTGTTATTGGTGTATAATAATGCCACTGATTTGTGTACATTGATTTTGCAACCTGAGACTTTGCTGAATTTATGTACCAATTCCAGGAGTGTCTTGGAGGCACCTTTGTGGTTTTCTAGATATAAGATCATATTGTCTATAAAAAGTGATAGTTTGACATCTTCTTTTCTGATTTGGATACCCTTTATTTCTTTCTCTTGCCTGATTGCTCTGGCTAGGACTTCTAGCACTATGTTGAATAGAAGTGGTGATGGTGGGTATCCTTGTCTTGTTCCCATCATGAGTGGGAATGCTTTCAATTTTTCCCCATTCAGTATGATGCTCGCTGTGGGTTTGTCATACATAGCTTTTATAATTTTGATATGTATTCCTTCTATGCCTAGTTTGTTAAGAGTTTTTATCATGAAAGGGTGCTGAATTTTGTTGTATACTTTTTCTGCATCTCTTAAGATGATCATATGATATTTGTTTTTGCCTCTGTTTATGTGGTGAATCACATTTATTGATTTGTGTATATTGAACCATCCTTGCATCCCTGGATGAAGCTAGAGTTGGTTATGGTGAATTATTTTTTTGATGTGCTGTTGAATTTGGTTTGCTAGTATTTTATTGAGGATTTTCACATCTATATTCATAAGGGATATTTGTCTGTAGTTTTCTTTTTTTGTTGTGTCCTTTTCTGGCTTTGGTATCAAGGCACTACTGGCCTCGTAGAATGAGTTGAGGAGTAGTCTGTTCTTCTCGATGTTATGGAATAATTTCTGCAGTATGGTTACCAACTCTTCTTTGTAGGTTGGTAAAATTCAGCTGTGAATCCAGCTGGTACAGGTTTTTTTTTTTTTATTGTTATAAGAATTTTTATTGCTGCTTCAATCTTGTTGCTTATTATTGGTCTGTTCAAGAGTTTTATTTCTTCCTGATTGAGTCTTGGGAGGTTATGTGTTTCCAGAAATTTGCCCATTTCCTCTATGTTTTCTAGTTTATGTGTGTAGAGATTTTCATAGTATTCACAGATGATATTTTGTATTTCTGTGGTATTGGTTGTAATATCTTTTTTCATTTCTGATTGAGCTTCTCTTAAGCAAAAGGAACAAATCAGGAGGCATCACATTACCAGACTTCAAACTATACCGCAAGGCTATAGTAACCAAAACAGCATGCTATTGGCACAAAAATAGAGATATAGACCAATGAAACAGAACAAAAAAACCAGATATAAAACCCTCCACATACAGCCAACTGATCTTTGACAAAGCAGACAACAATATATACTGGGGGAAAGAAGACCTATTCAATAAATGGTGGTGGGAAAATTAGATAGCCACATGCAGAAGAATGAAACAGAATCCATATCTCTCACCACTCACAAAAATTAATTCAAGATGGATAAAGGACTTAAATGTAAGGCATGAAACCATAAGAATTCTAGAAAAAAATGTTAGAAAAACTCTTCTAGATATTGGGTTAGGCAAAGAATTTATGAAAAAGACCTCAATGGCAATCACAGCAACAATAAAAGTAAATAAATGAAACTTGATTAAATTAAAAAGCTTTTGCACAGCCAAAGAAATAATCAACAGAGCAAATAGACAACCTACAGAACTGGACAAAATATTTGCAAGCTATACAACTGATAAAGGACTAATAACAAGAATCTATAAGAACTCAAGCAAATCAGCAAAAAAAAAACAAAACAACCACATTAAAAAGTGGGCAAAAGACATGAACAGAAAGTTCTCAAAAGAAGATAAACAAATGCAAATGAAAACCACAATGAACTATCACCTTACTCCAGTCAGAATGGCTTTTATTAAAAAGTTTAAAAACAATAGATGCTGGCATGGATGAAGAGAGAAAGGAACACATACACTGTGGGTGGGACTGCAAATTAGTACCACCTTTATGGAAAACAGTATGGACATTCCTCAAAGAACTAAAAGTAAACCTACCATTTGATATAACAATCTCACTACTGGGTGAAAATAACTCATTTTATCAAAAAGACACCTGCACTCAAATGTTTATTACAGTGAAATTCACAATTGCAAAGATGTGGAATCAAACCAAATGCCCGTCAATTCATGAGCGTATTAACAAAATGTGGGCTATATATACCACAGAGTACTACTCAGCCATAAAGAAGGATGACTTAATGCCTTTTGCAACAATTTGAATGAAATTGGAGACCATTATCCTAAGTGAAGTATTTAAAGAATGGGAAAATAATCACCACATGTACTCACTATAATTAATAAATTGGAACTAACTAATCAATACTCATATGCATATAGGCAAGTAAAACTCAATGAGGGGGGAGAGAAAAGGAGGGGATGGGCGAAAACCCACCTAATAGGTGACAGGCACACTTTTAACCTTGACTCAAGCATACAAAAGTGATCCACGTAAACAAAAACATTTGTACCCCCATAATACTCTGAAATTAAAAAAATGATGATACAAGGGTGAGGTAATGAATCCTAGATGCTCTTCTGTGAAGCAGTACAAGTTGATTATCTCTTATTCAAAACACTTGGAACGAGAAGTGTTTTGGATTTTGTTTTTTTTTTTATTTTGGAATATTTGCATTACACTTACTAGTTGAGCATCCTAAATTCAAAATCGAAAATGCTCCAATGATCATTTCCTTTCAGCATCATGTTGGTGCTCAAAAAATTTCAGAGTTTGCAGCATTTCAGATTTCAGATTTTTGGATTTGTCTTTCTGCATCTCCACTATTCTCTCAGTACCCAAAGGTCACAGAGACTTGTTTAGTTCATGTGCTCTACTTCTGTCTTCATTCTGAATGCATTCATGATAAAGATGGTCTAGTCTTTTTTATTGTTTGTTTTCACTTCTAGAGTCTTTTCTTGGTCACCTGTAATCCAGTATCACATATAGCAAAAACCAAAGGTCTCTGCTTAGAGTTTACTGTTTCCTTCTAAAATGACCTATTATCTTTTTGTCTGCCTCTTCGCATGGTGATTCTCTCCCAACTCTGCAGCTCCATAATCACAGATGAGAACAGCTTTACTAGTAACCTAGATCTTAGATTAAAGCACAGCTTCAGAAACAAGCTGGTCTATTCAGTATCAGACGCTGCCAAAAAACTTGGGGACAACCAGGTCCTGACATTGCTCCATTTTATCACTGTCCTGTCCCCCAGAGTCTTCACTCACCAGAAAAATCAACTTCAACTATCTTGGAATCATCATCTGCCATAGCTGAGAAATGGCAGGCACAGGGGAACTGTATTTTCCCAAAATGTTGTAGATCAGTTACGAAAAGCAGAATGTCGACCATCAGGGAAAACTGTCACTCTGGGCTCCTTTTTGACCACAGCAGATGTGTGGAAGCAGCTGCAGCTTCCATAATGTCCACAAAGATGGTCTGGTCTTTAAAGCAAAATTTCACTATCAGATCTTTTGGAACCTAAAAGCTGTGTGAGAAGGGAGGCTGAATCCATTGTGTATGCATGTGTGTGTTTGTGTGTGTGCATGCTTCTTTATTCACTACAGAGTTTTAAACACAGTAAGCATAACAGAAAGTATTTGCCAAGTGACTGAAGCTACAGGTGGGGGCATCGTTAGGATTAGGGAACATGCCTGGTGATTCAGAGATATGATTCATTAAGAAGGTGAAAAAATAGTAACAGTAAGAAAATTATGAATGTATAACTCTTTAGGGGAAATTTTGATAGGCAGGGTTTCAAACAATTGCATTAAATAGGGACCTTCATAATCTCTTCTTAACTCTAAAAGGAAATGTGTGAGTCTTTCTTAAAATTATTAGACCACTGTGTCAATGGGTTTGTTTTTTTGGTTGTTTTCCTAGCACTTAGTTTCAGGCACTTCCACCTTTCTGACATTTTTCTGAGTTTCTTATACTCTGGAGTAAAAGATCCCAGGATTTTCCACCACCCAATTCTGGCTTCTCATACTCCCCAACCTCTACAACAACAGAAACAGTGATGACAAACATAACAAAAAACCAAAATAGTCTTCCTTGTTTATCCCTTTGGGGCCAAATGACCTAGACTTGTTTAACCAAAGACTTTTTTTTTTCCCCAGACTTCCCTGGTCTTTGACACATTTGGTGTCACCATCTGCTTTTTCTTTTTTTGGGTATGCTTTTGTTCCTTGAGCTCACACTGGTAATAATGCCTGCTGAAAGGAAGGGCAGAACAAGCAGCAACAGGACTTATGACACCATATCATGGAAAGATAGCCAACTTTTGGCCTCCTGGTAAAGAGTTAGCAATTTAATGAATAACAAATTATAAACAGACCCTGAGGTTAAAGGATAGCAGGCATGGTCTTGGCTTCCACCTTATTTAGCAGATGCACTCACACAGACGTTGGGCCGTTGACATCAGGGCACCCACAAGGGCTAATTGAAACATTCTCACTGTGTTTTCCATCCTGTTTACTTGCTTGGACTACAGATCCAAACAGAGCCAAACTTCACCTTGCTATTTTCTACTTTCGCATGATGTAAAATGTGAGAAACCCTTGTTTGGAAAATTAGGTATTTTTAGTCCCTGTGCAATGACTGTTAGAGGTTTGTGGTTATCAAGTTTAGTATGTGTAGGCTGACGGAGAGGAGGGTGGTCAGCCTGAAGCACAGAAGTGTGAAAAGATGTTAATAAGAACAGGGCTATAATAACACGTCTCTTCTTACAAAGCAAAACAATGCATGTATTTCTTAAAAGAACGAGAAGGTCCTGACAGGTGGTGATGAGGTTTGCATCATCATTGATTCAAGTTGATCTTTTTCAGAGAAATGTTTTTGATCCTGGGTGTTGAATACTTTTTTTTTTTTTTTTTTGGCTTATGGGTTATTTGCATTTAGCAAAACCATTTATTATGCTTCCATTGTGTGCCAGGCATTTTCTCAAAGGCCAGGGATACAAAAACAAATAGAGCATGATTTTTGCCTTTGGGGAATTGAGAGACTGAGTTGAATAACAGGGTATAAGCAAATGCGATGTAACATCCTGATTTTGGTGCTATGATAGGAATCATTACAAATAGTATCTAATGAGTATAGAAGAACTTCAGTGCTGCCAGGGATTGGTGGGGATTGGGAGTGAAAAAGAAAGGAGAGAGGAGAGGAGAAGTTATGAACAACCGGAAGCAGGATGTTTCTGGGGATTCACAGATACCCATGCAGGGGCGACAAGTAATCTGTGAGTTTATAGCAATGGTTCTCAAAGTGCAGTCCCTAGCTAACAGCACCAGCATCATCTAGAACTTACTAGAAATATAAATCTTATGCCCCACCCCAGACCTACAAAATCAGAAACTCTGGAGGTGGAGCCCAGCAGTCTGGGATTTAATAAACCCTCCAGGTGATTGTGGTGCGTGCTACAGTTTGGGAACCAACAGCGTTAGGGCGTGAGCTTGCAAACTTGACTTCACATCAGAATCACCTGTGAGTTTAAAAATATGATGCCTGGGCCCCATCCCAGAGGATCTGATTTAATTAGTCTGAGGAAACTGAGATTCTGGGAGAGTGAATAATTTCCCTAAGGTCACAGAGCTAATAGGCAGGAATTAGTGCCTCGGTCTGTATTTGTCCATTTTGTTGCATAGACCTCTTAATCGGTGTGAGGGCAGAGATTGTAAAATCTTTTCCGTGGACACCTGGGCTCACAATAAAAGGTCTCTCATTGTTTATTTCTGTTCCCTCAAAGGAAAGAGTCTTTGAACAGTAATGATATTTGAAGATGTGACTTCGTATGTTGGAAGCAAGGTATGAATATACGTTAGCTGTGTTTGTATGTTACTTTTAAAAAATACATTTGTTTGTAAATCCATGAACTAGCTAGACTTACTCCAATATAGAGCCCTATTTTCAGCAAATCCAATGTACCAACATTCCATATAGAACCAAAAATTAAAATTGCCCTCAAACAGAATAATATTTTCACTTTGCAAAAGCATTCACATAGGGTTTCAAGGTTATCAAGTGCAGTGTTTACCCAACTATTGTGTGAGGAAGGGCTACTGGTGGCCCTTGAGTTTTATTTTTTTGAATAGACTTTAGTTCTTAGGGCAGTTTTAGATTCACAGCAAAAATGGGCCACAGGTACAGAGACATTCCATATGCCCCTGCCCCACACATGCAAAGCCTCTCTCTTATTAACATCCCCACCAAAGTGTACATTTGTCATAATTTAGGAACCTACCCTGAAACTGCATCATCACCCACAGTCTATAGTTTTATTAGGTTCACACGTGGTGTTGTACTTACTATGGGTTTGGGCAAATGTGTAATGTATCCACAATTATAGTAGTAGTATCATACTCAATATTTTCACTGACCTAAAAATCCTCTGTGCTCTGCCTATTCATCCCTCCCTCTCCCTTACTTAACCCCTGGCAACCATTTTTTTTTTTTTTTGCTATCTTTATAGTTTTGCCTTTTCCAGAATGTCTTATAGTTGGAATCATACAGTATGTAGCCTTTTCAGACTGGCTTCTTTTACGTAGTAATGTGTATTTACATTTTCTCTTTATCTTTTCACATTTTGATAGCTAACTTCTTTTTAGTGTTGGATAATATTTCATTGTCTGGATGGTACCACATTTATTTATTCATTTACCTAATGAAGGATGTCTTGGTTGCTTCCAAGTTTTGGCAATCATAAATAAGGTTGCTTTTAACATCCATGTGCAGGTTTTTATGTAGACATAAATTTTCAGCTTCTTGAGTAAACACTAAGGAGTGCAAGCACTTGATCATATAGTAAGCGTATATTTAGTTTTGTATGCCCTTGAGATTTTTAATGATATGCAAATGAATATTCAAATGATTAATAGTATACATGATTTAATGGCTCTTCTAAGCAATGATACTATCTGATCTCTCTGCTAAGTGCTCTGCACGGATTATATTATTTATTCTGTGCAACCAGATATGAGATATATAGTACTATTCTGCTTCTTTTACAGAGGCTTAGGAAGATCTAATAACTTTCACTGATTGTGTAAGCTTGGATATAGTAAATTCAAGATTTAATTCAAACTGTCTGAAAACAAAGCCCATCTTTAAAGGGCTGTGGACTCCATGTCAGTCTAAGTGTCTGAATATCACAGCATCTTCCTAGCACAGCAGCTGGCTTTCCTATTCATTGCCAGTGGCAGCTAGGTAAGGCACCTGGGAATCTGGTGATTTAGGAGGTGTCTTGGATCTAGAAATCTACCTTTTGGAGATGTTCTCCAAAGAGTTCTGCCTAATTGATCTAAGTGAACATTTTCTTTCAAAGACTTTTGAAATATATTAATCAGATAGTAGATTGCTTAGAAACTTAAAGAGACATGGAGAAGCAAAAATCCATCTGACTGCTGCAGAGATGGTTTTCTTTGTTTACCTACTTCTGGGTGTTTTCTTATAAAAACTCTCATTACTTGGAGAAAACTTGCCATATCTCTGTTTCTTATCACCTCAAAGAGCCTGACTAATAAAATCTCAGGAGATCCAATGAGTTATGTACAAATGGGTGTGGAAACTTAAAAATTTAGTCCTGAACCTCCATATGAGTCAGAGACTATTTTGTCAGCCTGAGACATGAATATGACTCCACCCACCATCTCTAGCTATGTGTATTGACACCTACAATAGTGAAAGGGAACTTCTCAGTTCTTGACCCAATTCTGCTTCTGGGCTGCAAAGGTCCTTTAGGGTCCATTTATTTTTTGTATCTTCTGCTGAAACTTTGAACGACCCTGCAATTCAGCATGTAGCTCTCTACAGCACATTTGAGCAATTGTGGAATCACCAGAATGACAGAATTATTTCATACCTGAGCAGCTTTTGTTAAAAACAGATAATTTATAAATATGCTCTAGCATGTAATTTTAGGCTGAATTATGATTCTTCATATACCCTGGTAGAGAAAGAATTATAATTTTTAAAATAGCATATATCATTATTTTTTGTATTAGAGATTTCTAGTTGAAATCTAGGTAATAGCTCACCTATTATGCATAACATGTAAACAGTTTCACTTCTCTTCTGCTCAAATGCCTGGGATCATAATTACCTTCTTTAAAACTTGGCCATAGGCGAAAACTTTGAATAATACATTCTCATTCAGCATGGCAAGTCAGAATCTGAGGATGTAAGACAGAGTCTTTGTTAGATTATCACTGTATTGCACGAAAGTGTAACATAACTTCCAATTAACTCCTTTTAAAAAACAAATGTTGTTCCTTAGTATGTTATTAACCTAACTATCCAAGTCATTAGATTTTTATTATAATAGTACTTAAAATAATTGGTGGGACATCTGCAGTTCTTTCCCATCCATGCAATTTGCTTTGACACTGCTATGTTAAAGCACAGCTGAATGTCTTATGTTATAATTATATGAACAAATTTAAGTACTGTTTTCATGATGTATATCCATTGAGAATATTATCCAAAACAATATAGCCTAAGCCCACAGTTATATAACATTTCTTTTCATGAAGTTGATGTCATAGAGTCCAAAGAAGGTCAAAGAGACGTAAGAAATAGCATTTTAAAGAGTTCTTAGACTATAAGCGTTTGTTGGAAAGAACTCAAATAGTTTCATTATTCTATAATCCTTAAGATAAACTTGATAAGAATGTTTTGATAAAAATTCAGTTGCTTCTCTGAATAATTTGGGTTACTATTAGATTAGAACTTCCATAGAGAAAGATAAAAGTGTATTTTTTATTTATTTTATTTTATTTTTTGTTTGTTTTGTTTTTAAAGCTCTAAGGGAAATGGGCTGGCTTTGGCACAGAAGGTCTATGTCCATGCCTATATATCAGGTAAGCAAATAGTCTTCTGGCTATACAAGAAGAAATTGATGCTCATCTTATAATAATTTGCTTTAACAAGAGATCTTTACTTTGTTTTTACTTTCCTTCTTGTCATGGGTCATTTAAACATCTGTTCTTATGACACAGGAGTTTTCCAGATGGATGTGTGTTTGTTG
>RJWJ010040438.1:0-13972 GCA_004363605.1 Indri indri
GTGTATGTTTTTGTCTGCTTTGTCAAAGATTAGGTGGCTATATGAGGATGGTTTTATATCTGGGTTCTCAGTTCTGTTCCACTGGTCAATGGCTCTATTTTTGTGCCAGTACCAAGCTGTTTTGATTACTACAGCCTTATAATACAGTTTGAAGTCTGGTAAGTTGATACCTCCCATTTTGTTTTTATTGCCTAGAATTGTTTTTGCTATGCGGGGTCTTCTCTGGTTTCATACGAAGCGTAGAATTAATTTTTCTACATCTGTGAAGAATGATGTTGGTATTTTAATAGGGATTGTGTCGAATCTGTAGATCACTTTGGGTAGTGTAGACATTTTAACAGTGTTGATTCTGCCGACCCATGAGCATGGTATGGTTTTACACCTGTTTACGTCCTCTGCTATTTCCTTCCTTAATGTTTCATAGTTCTCCCTGTAGAGGTCTTTTACCTCCTTAGTTAAATATGTTCCTAGGTACTTTATTTTCTTTGTTGCTATTGTGAAGGGAATTGAGTCTTTGATTAGGTTCTCAGTATGACTGCTATTGGCTTATATGGAAGCCTCTGATTTGTGTGTATTGATTTTATATCCTGAGACTTTACTGAATTCATTTATCAGTTCCAGTAGCCTCTTGGTTGAATCTTTGGGGTTTTCTAGATATAATATCATGTCATCAGCAAACAGTCAGAGTTTGATCTCTTCTGTTCCCATTTGTATGCCTTTAATTCCGCTCTCTTGCCTGATTGCTGTGGCCAGGACTTCCAGCACTATGTTGAATAGAAGTGGAGATAGTGGGCAACCTTGTCTGGTTCCAGTTCTAAGTGGGAATGCTTTCAATTTTTCCCCATTCAGTATGATGTTGGCTGCGGGTTTGTCATAAATGGCTTGTATCATTTTTAGGTAAGCCCCATCTATGCCTATTTTGTTAAGTGTCCTAATCATAAATGGGTGTTGAATTTTGTCAAATGCTTTTTCTGCTTCTATTGAGAGAATCATATGGTTTTTGTTTTTGCTTCTGTTTATGTGGTGAATTACGTTTATAGATTTGCATATGTTGAACCATCCCTGCATCTCTGGATTGAAGCCCACTTGGTCATGATTGATTATTTTCTTAATAAGCACCAGGATTCGGTTAGCTAGAATTTTGTTGAGAATTTTTGCGTCTATATTCATAAGGGATATTGGTCTGTAGTTTTCTTTTTTTGTTGCGTCCTTTCCTGGGTTTGGTATCAGGGTTATGTTGGCTTCATAAAATGTGTTGGGGAGGAATCCATCCTTCTCAATGCTGTGGTATAATTTCTGCAGGATAGGTAGATTTTATTTTTTATATAGCTCATGTCTTTCTTTCCTCTATTCCTCCTTTATTTCTTTCTTTTGCATCAAATGAGTATTTGCTAGTTTAAAATTTTAATTCATTTAATGATTTTTTATTATATGTTTGAGGTTTTTTTCTTTATGGTTGCTCTAGGGCTTTTCCTATACATCTTAACTATCAGAGTTTGTTCCAGATTTATACTAATTGAATTCCAATGAGATATAGAAATGTTACTCCTATGTAGCTCTATTCTATCTTCTGTTTGTGCTATCATTTCACACATATTACATCTGTATGTGCTAAAAATTGAACAATATGTTATTATAATTATTATTTTATATAATTTTATGTTCTTATGGGTTTGAATTTCCTTACCCCTATATAACTCTTTTCTTTGTGACTTGGCTAGGCTATTTTAGTGATGTATATTTCCCTGAAGTGTGAACTCTTTGGTGTTCCTTTTTGGAGGGCATAGCTTTCCCCAATCTATTAAGCTATGAGCCCATTTGGTATTACACTCTAGGCTCCACTAATTAATAGCTGGTTGCCCTATTTTCTTTTTTTGGCAATGTCCTGAGGCATACATTGCTTGGCAGCCTTATACAGTTAAACTCTGGCAGGGGCAGTTTTTGAGGTCAGTGTTTGAGGTTTGTTCTTGCCCCAGAAGAGCTCTTCTTGTTTCTTTCTCTGGTTCTCTCTGGTCAACTAGCTGGCCTATGGTTTAGCTTGTTGCCCTTACTTACGTGTGCCTGTAGTTTTTGAGAGCATCCTTAAATCTGATCTTCTTTGTACTCTGTTTAAATTAAGGTCAGTTTCTTTGGGGAGAGTTTCAAAGCTCTCTTGTCTTACAGACTGTCTCTCTCCATGAGCATACTCCCTGAGCCACTGCTCTGGGTGCTGGATGAGGCAGTGGCCTCTGGTCTTCTCACTTTGCCTGTCCTGGTGTGGAATTTACCTTATGAGCAAGTTGGAGTAAGGGTGATTAAGACCTAAGAAATCTCAGACTGCTGCACCTGGCATATAGCCTCCATTCTGTGAGTAGGGACTGGGTGGAGGAATGGATCTCCCAACCTGTTTGCCACATTTGCCAGGAATTTAGCCTCTGCATCTCTCAGCTAGAGGGAATGCAAAATGATGGCTGTTTGCCCCTCACAGTGAGATATCATATCATTGATTGGAAGTTCTCTCTAAGGAGAAAGGAATTTCATCTTGGTTATATACACCTTCAGTGGAACTTCCATCAAGCTAAGCTTGGAGACAGGAATGACATGGCAGAAATATCACAGACTCTGTTCTTACTAAATTTTAGTAGCTTTTCTTGAATAAACATTTCTTCACATGGTACATTCCATTAATTTTAAAAGGTTGTTTTGTTGTAATTTTTTTCAGCTTAGCTTGTTTCACTGGAAAGTGAATCTTCAGAGCTCCTCATGTTGTCATACCAGAAGTGAAAGTCTCACAATTGATTTTTGTGTATTGATCTTATATCCTGCAACCTCGATTAGCTCATTCATTAGTACAAGGAATTTCTATAGTTTTTTGAGGGAATTTTTGTATAGGTAATCATGACATTTGCAAATAGGGAATATTTAAAAATTATTTTCCAAACTGGATACCTTTTATTTCCTTTTATTGTCTTATTGCAGTGGTTAGAACTTTCAGTACTATGTCAAAAGAGTGGAGAAGGTGGAAATCCTTACATTGGTCCTTGTGTTAGGGGGAAAACATTCAGTATTTCTCTTTTAAGTGTAATAATATTGGTGATAGTTTTGTTTTTGTCTTGTTTTATTTTCTAGAGGTTCCTTATCAAGTTTAGGTAATTCATTTATATTCCTAACTTGCTGAGAATTTTGATAATTAATGGGTTCTGTGAAGTGTGTTGTCAGTGTGAATTAATAAATTTTTTTTAGTTTGTTGTTATGGTAGATTACGCTAATTGATTTTTTAATTGTTGATCTAGCCTTGCATACCTGGGCTAAATTCCATTTAATCATTGCATATACAGTCGTCCCTTGGTATCTGCAGGGGATTGGTTTCAGGACTCCCTGCAGATACCAAAATCCATGGATGTTCAAGTCCTTATATAAAATGACCTAATATTTGCATATAATGTACACACATCCTCCCATATACTTTAAATCAGCTCTAGATTACTTGTGATACCTAACACAATGTAAATGCTATGTAAATACTTGTTATACTGTATTGGTTTTTATTTGTGTTATTTTTATTGTTATTGTTATTTTTTAAAAAATATTTCAATCTGCCATTGGTTGAATCCATGGATGTGGAACCCACAGATACAGAGGACCAGCTGTAATTATTTTCATGTAATGTTGGATTCTATTTGCCAATATTTTGTTGAGGATTTTTGCATCTAAGTTCATGAGAGATATTGGACTACAGGGGTTTGGGGAGAGTTTTTGTACTCCATTTATCTGGATTTGGTATCAGAGTAATCCTGGCCTCATAAGATCAGTTATAAATGTTCTCTCATTTTCTTGTTTTCCTGAAGAGATTGTGTAAAATTTGTGTTAATTCTTCTTTTAAAGTGTGGTAAACCTTGCAAGTGCACACAGTTGGGTCTGGAGATTTTTATTTTTGGGGATTTTCTTTTGATCTAAATTACTTTAATGTTTATAGGACTATTCAGATTGTCTATTTTATCTTTTTTGAGTTGTGGGAGGTTGTGTTTTTCAAGGAATTGGTCTATATATTCTAAGTAGTTAAATGTGTAAGTGTAAAGTTGTTTATATTAGTAGTATTTAAGTATTAACTAGCATCTGGCATCCAGTGCCTTCTGCTCCAGGTAAGCAAATCTCAGATGTTGTCTCTTTATGAAAGTGCCCGACTCTGCATATTTCAAGGTGACAGTTTTCTGTATGACCACAGTTCTCTGATGTGTCCCAGAAAAAGTCACTGATTTTCAATTTGACCAAATTTTTCTTATTGTAAAGATGGCAGGGCTGGGTACAGTGGCTCACATCTGTAATCCTAGCACTCTGGGAGGCCGAGGCAGGAGGATTGCTTGAGCTTCAGAGTTTGAGACCAGCCTGAGCAAGAGCGAGACCCCGTCTCTACTAAAAATAGAAAAAAAAAATAGCTGGGCAACTAAAAATAGAAAAAAATTAGCCGGGTGTGTTGACAACTAACAATAGAAAAAATTAGCCAGTGTGGTGGTGTATACCTGTAGTCCCAGCTGGTTGGGAGGCTGAGGCAGGAGTTTGCTTGAGCCCTGGAGTCTGAGGTTGCTGTGAGCTAGGCTGATGCCATAGCACTCTAGCCTGGGCAACAGAGCAAGACTCTGTCTCAAAAAGAAAAAAAAAAAAAAAAAGATGACACCAAGAACTTCAAACTCTTGGAACTGAAACCAGAAGTCCCTTGGTTGTTTTATAAACCACAAATTGGGCATTTCTATTGTTGTTGTTTCTTAAGTCAATGTTGACTTAGTTTTGCCCACAGGTTTACCACTTTACTTGCTCACCATTTCTTCTTGCCTCTTAGCCCTTTCTTCTGGGACTATTTTTCTTCTGTCTTAAGTACATTCCATAGAACCTCTCTTACTGAGGGGTTAGTAGTAATAAATTCTCTCAGAGTTGTTTTCCTGAAAATGTGTTTATTGCATCCTCATTCTTGAAGATAGATTTTTCTGAGTATATAATTGTGGGTTAATAGTTATTTTATCACAGAACTTTAGTGATATTATTGTACTACTTCTGGTTTTCATTATTGCTGTTGAGAAGTCAACTGCAAATTTAATTGTTATTCTTGTTAGGTAATCTGTCTTTCTCTCTGATTGCTTTTTAATTAGATTTTTCTCTTTTATTCAGTTTTAAGTATGCTGTATATATTTTGGATACACCAGATATGTAATTTGCAAATATATCCTTCCAATGCGTGGCATTTCTTTTTTTCATTTTCTTGTGCTTTTAAATTTTTATTTAAAAACTTTTTGTAGATAAAAATATTTAAATTTTTATAGTTCAATTTATCATATTTTTCTTTTATGGATAGTGCTTTTTGTGATGTGACTAAAAACTCATTGCCAAGTCCAATATTATACAAATTTTCTCCTGTGTTTTCTTTTAGAATTTCATAGCTTTTCATTTTATAATTAGGCCTATGATCCATTTTGAATTACTTTTTGCATAAAGTTTAGGTATTGAGGTTCATTTTTTATACAGGGACTTCCAGTTGTTTGAGCACCATTTGTCGTAAAGACTATTTCACCATCAAATTGCCTTTGTACCTTTGTCCAAAATCAATTGACTGTGTTTGAGTGGGTCTATTTCTGGGCTCTTTATTCTATTCTATTGTTCTGTATGGCTATCCTTTTTGCGAATACCACCCTGTCCTGTATGTTGTAACTTCATAGTAAGTCTCCAAATCATATAGTGAGATTTTTCCAACATTATTTTTATTTTGCAAATATTTTAACCATTCAAGTTCCTTAGCCCTTGCATATACAATCAGGTTGTCAATATCTAAAAAAAAATCCTGTAGTATTTTTGATTGGTATTGTGTTAAATCTGTAGGTCACTATGAAGACAATGGACATCTTTACCATGTTGAGTCTTCTAATCCATGAACAGAATATGTCCTTCTATTTGTTTAGTTCTTTGACTTCCTTCAACAGCATTTTGTAGTTTTCAGCCTACAGGTCCTGTACATGTCTTGTTAGTGTTTTACCTATTTTATCTTATTAGAGCTATTGTAAATGTGTTTTTTTAAATTTTGGTTTTGAATTGTTTATTGATTGTATATAGGAATATGATTGACTTTTATGTGTTGACATTGTATCCTGTGAACTTGATAACTCACCTACTAGTTCTAGGAGGGTTTTTTTTTTTTTTTCTGGGTCCTTTGATAAATTTTTTTTTTTTTAATTTTATTCCAGGGTATTGTGAGGGTACAAACACTACAGTTACACTTTATGCCTTTGCCTCACCCAAGTGTGGGTTTAAGGCGTGCCCTTCCCTCCCCCCCCTTAATGCTCCCCGTGTCCTTTAGTTGTTGGAAATACATTTCCTGAGGTTTTCTACATAGGTGATCATGTTGCCTGTGAACAGGGATGGTTTTATTTTTTCCTTTATAATCTGTATGCCTTTTATTTCCTTTTTTGCCTTACAGTATTGACTAGGAGTTTCAGTACTATGTTGAGTAGGAATGGTGAGAGTGGACAAACTTGCCTTGTTCCTGATGTTAGGGAGAAACAATTTAGTCTGTCAACATAAAGTATGATGCTAGCTGTAGGATTTTTGTAAATATCCTTTGTCTGGTTGAGGAAGCTCCCTTATATTCCTACCTAGTTTGCTGAGAGTTTCATCATGAATGGATGTCGAATTTGTCAAAAGTTTTTTTTCATCTGTTGATATAACATGAGGCGTCTTAGTCTGTTTTCTGCTGCTATAACATAATACCACAGACTATGTGATTTATAAAGAACAGAGATTTATTTTTTACAGTTGTGGAGGCTGGGAGGTCCAAGATCAAGTGGCTATACGTGATGAGGGCCTTCTTGCTGCACTATCCCATTGGGGAAGACAGAAGAGCAAGAAAGCACACATGCTAAGGAAGAGCGAGAAAGAAAGCAAGAGGAAAAGAATGTATACAAGAGAGAAAGGGGGCCAAACTCATTCTTTTATCAGGAACCCTCTCCCAAGTTAATTGACCTACTCCAGACATAATGCCATTAATCCATTCATGGGGACAGAGCCCTCATGAGCTAATCACCTATTAAAGGTCCTACCTCTCAACACTGTTTCATTGGGAATTAAGTTCCAAATCATGAACATTGGAGGACACATTTAAGCCATAGCATGGGGTTTTACTTATTTAGGATGGACTACTTTGATTGATTTTCATATATTGAAGTACTTGAGGTATATTAATTATTTATTTTATATATGGCCAAATTTGATTTGCCATATTTTTGCAGGTTCTATGTCTATGTTCATGTGGGATATTGATTTGTAGTTCTTTTTGTACCATTTTTTTCTGGCTTTGGTGTCAGAGTAATGCTGGCCTCACAGAATAAGTTAAGTGTTTTCTTGTCTTCTAGTTTTATGAAGAGATTACATAGAATTGGTGCTATTCCTTCTTTAAATGTATGGTAAAATTTGCCGATGAAACTGTTTAGACCTGAGGATATTTTTTGGGATTTTTAATTACAAATTCAATTTCAGTAATAGTTATGGAAGAATTTAGGTTGCCTGTTTCATTTTGGATGAGTTTTGGCAGTTTGTGCTTTTTAAGGAATTTGTCCATTTCATCTATGTCGTCAAATGTATACACTTAAAGTTGTTCATTATTTACCCTTATTATTTTAATATATACGAAGTTAGTATCTCTTCTTTCATTCCTGATATTTTTAATTTCAGTTATTGTGTTTTTCAGTTCAAAATATTCATTTGATTCTTATTTATATCTTCTATTTCTTTGTTAAAGTTTTCTATTTTTAATATTTGTTTTAACATCATTTGTTATTGCTTATTAAAGCATTTTTATAGTAGATAATTTAAAATAATTCTATTATCATCTCATCATTCATATCTGTTGATGGCTTTTTTCCATGTAAGTTGAAATTTTCATGATTATTTACATTTAGTTTGTATCCTGGACATTGTATTGTTTCAAGATTCTGAATCTTGTTTATATCCTATGGAGAAGGGTGATATTTTTGTTTTAGCCTTTTGTGTATTGTGGTCCAACATCAGTTCAGTTTTCAAGCCTTTTGCAGTACTATTTAAGGTATATCCTGCATGTGTGCCACCTAGTGGTCAGTCTTGGACTTGGGTGGAGGTCTACTTGCTAGTTGAGTTTCCAAATCTTTGGTATGCTAATTAGGATCAAAGCACTCTGAGGTCAGAGGTAAGCTCAGGGGTTAAAATCAACTTTTTGCTGTTGATTTTCGAAACTCTTCCCTCTCCCTTATCTTCTCAGTACTTTCCAGTTCCCTGGGCTCCATTTTCTGTCCTACCCACTGTCATGGTTGTGCCACTTCCAGAGACAAATTGCAGGGGGGTGGGAGGGGGGAGAGAGAGAGAGACAGAGAGAGAAACTAGCATGAAGTCTAGTTGTATCCTCTTGACATGGTGGCTTCACCTAGAGGAAGGATCTCATCCCACAGAGTTTTGATTCCTAGAGGCTCCCATTCTGGGACACTTGCTTCTGGGCCACCTTTGCTGTTGCTACCTGTAAGGTTTTTGGATGGGTGGCAGCAGAGAAAGAAAGACGAGCAGAGTGTAAAGGGCAAGCAACGAGGCTTTATTGGGGGAGGGGGAAAGAGAGTACTTCTGGGCGAGGTTCATGGGTCCTGAGAGAGAGAGAGAGAGAGAGAGAGAGAGAGAGAGAGAGAGAGAGAGAGAGATGCCAAGTTGTGCACCGGGAAGTGTTGAGTGGGCTTATAAAGGTTTTGGAGTTGGGGGATGGGGGTTTTTCTTTGGCAGGAACTTTTGGCATGCAAAGTAGAGAGTTCTTTGTTACAGTCTTTAGGGCCGGACTCATCGGCTTCTTTTTCTTTAGGGAGGGGAGGGGTGCCTGCCACCAGCCTTACACTACCTCCACTGTAGAACCAAAGAAGTAGAGTAAATAAAAACCCAAGTGATTTCCCCCACTCGCTCTAAACTTTAGTTCTCATTTCCATTCCTTGAGCCAAAACTACAAGGCCTCTCCTGCATCTCACTCTGTCTGCCGGACAATGCTCACTTTTGGATATTAAATCATATTAAATTCAGGTTCAGGATACTGAAGTGGAAAATAATAATGTTAAACTCACAACTGCTTAGGTGATACTTTAAACTCTGGCATTCTTTCCTGATCCGCCTACCTATATTTACTTTTCAGTTTTCATATTGGTGTCCATGCAACCTATCAAAGTTTTATATTTCAGTTAGTGAGCGATAACCACTAACTAAAGAAGGCTCCAGAATTGGACCCAACTGTAGATGTTTTGTAGACAACATGTAGTTGGGTCTTGCTTTTTTATCCTATCTGACAAGCTCTGTCTTTAACTAGAATGTTTAGGTAGATGGAAAGACAAGATGGCTGACTAGAGACATCTGTCACCAAATCATCTCAGAAAGAAGAAAAAGTTTCAGTTAAAAAAAAAAAAAGAAAAGAAAACATAGCTCAGGTATAACTCTGGGGTAAAAGTGCCAGAACCTACTGGAGATTCCATGGAAAGAAGTTGCAGAGCGGAACAAGAAGGAGCAAGATCTCGCTAGAAATCAACCCCCAAGAGGCTTGGAGCCCAGTGGAAAGGCTGCTGCCAGCGTCTCAGGGACTGCAGCCTGCAGGATGGAAATAGTGATCCACAGTGGAGCCATGTGAAGCCCCTGCACCCAAGCCCCAAGCAAGTGCCACTATGGCCCCTGCCCTAGCCCCAGCCCTAAGCAAGTGCAACTATGGCCCATTCACGCCACCGGTCCCAGACATGCCACCACTGCAGGGAAGGAAGACAGCACCAAGTAAATTACAAGCACGCCTCTGTGCCTAAGGAAAGTTTCCTCCTCGGCTGCCGGCAGGAGTAGGTGTGGGGTCCGGCTGCCCCAACTGGAAGAGTTTATCCTGAAGTCACCATTAGAAGGAGACATGGGAGGGGCGGGAAATGGCAGATTAGAAGCAGCCTGCAAACCCGCGGCTCCCAAGGAAAGAAGAGTAAATAAGAAGTGGGTGCCTACCTACAGGTAGCTATTTTTGGAAGGAACATTGTGAAACCACAGAGAAGCAGCACAGGACTCTCAGGGTGGGAAAAAAAAGGTGACTGAACGATACATTTGATGGTATCAAAGCACGCATGGGAAAGATTAGCAGGATAGATTGCTGGGGCACCGTGCTCACCCTGGAGGCACTGTGGGCCGAGTTGTGAGAGAGTGCTCTCTGCTGCCAAAGTTTGGGGACCTGCCTGGAGTTTGTGCAGAGTCACTGCACCAGACAACAGGTGCAATGGGGATTGGGCAGCAGCGAAAGCCATCCTGAACTCTCAGGTGCATGGTGCCAAGTTGGCCTGGGACTCAGCTTTGCGGCTGCAGCCTTCATATTGCCCCCAATGGGCTGGGGAGGGAGCAGACCAAAGGGAGGCTCCTCTAAGCTGTGGTCAGTGACTGGAAGCCAACAACCCCTCCCCAACAGTGCAATGGGATCTGGGCACATGAGCTCCGACCTGGGAGGCTTTGGGCGACTGCTTCAGTAGGTCCTGGGAGTGCAGGGAGAACTCTGTGGTCCCTGGCCACTAGAACCAACCTCCACCCACTTGATTTGGCATCCAGTCCCTGAGCCTACAAAACAGCCCACCACCTGTTTGGCCCCACCTCTGCCCTCCAGGTCCTAACTTCCTGCTGCCTCCTCATACCTGACCCCACCCACCAGGTCAGATCAGCCCCATCGCCCCCACGGACCTGCTCCTAGCTCTAAGGCCCTGCTCAGAAGCCCTGCTTCTGGCTCCTCCTCAGTTTCAGCTTGGACACTCTCACACCAGAGCCTAAGGCTCCACCCGTGTGGCTCCAGAACGTCTGCCAGGCCGGGGACACCACCTGAGATTCTAGTGCTACAGCTGGGCCCCAAGACCCCAGCCTGAATCCTCCACCACTGTTGCAAGAACTGCTCCAAAGTCCAATGTCCTGCCAGGAACCCTCCAGCCTCAAGCCGCGAGTACACTGGAACCTGGTTTGAGAAAACACCCACAGCCCAGGAACTCATAACCACTGCCTGGATAGCCTCACCCAGCTGCCACTGTCACCTCTGCGGGGAGACCCGGGGCAGAGCAATCCCCACAACACCAGCCTTAGTGAAGAGGGTCTTCCCAGCTTCCAACTCGAACATCCTACGACTATCTGGTGAACAGCCTGACACCCATCACAAACAGCATCCAGCACGGGCTTGGACAGAGGCAATTACAGGTGAACAGATCAAATCAGAACAGCTGCATTACAGGCTTCTAGTGCACATGCCCCTCCCCTGCTGCGTCAACATTCCAGAGTAGGGGGAAAAAGCACCATTTAGGGACCTGCCCTTCTAATTAAGCAGGAGAGTTCCTAGCAAAGAATAGGTGTCCTGCAAACTATTATCCCTGAGTCAAGAAAAGAGGTTTCAGATGAGAAGAAACCAGCAAAAGAACCCTGGCAACATGAAAAATCAAAAGAGATCAACACCCCCAAGGAATCACAATGGAGCCACAGTAGTGAACCCAAACTACAAGGAAATTGTAGAAATGACAGAAATGGAGTTCATAATATGGATGGCAAATAAGATAAATGGAATTAAAGAGAAAGTTGAAAACCAATAAAAAGAAGTCAAAAAAATATTTCAGGAAATCAATGAAAAAGTCACTATAGACGACATAAGGAAGGATATAATAGAACTCAAAGAAATGAAAGAGTCATTTAGGGAATTTCAGAACACAGCAGAAAACATCAGCAATAGACTAAACCAAGGGGAAGAAAGAATCTCAGAGCTTGAAAACAAGGCTTTCTAGCTAACACGGTCATTTAAAGAGAAAGAGAAGAAAACGAAAAAGATGGAATAATCACTCAGACAGATATGGGACTATGTGAAGCGAACTAACATATGAATTATAGGTATCCCCAAGGGAGAAGAAGATGAGCTAAACGCATGGAAAATCTATTTGAGGGACTTATTGAGGAAAACTTCCCTAGTACCACCAGAGATACAAACATCCAGATACAAGATGGCCATTGAACTCCAGGAAGATTCATAGCAAAAAGGACATTTCCAAGACACATAGTAATTAACCTGGCCAAAGTCAAAATGAAGGAGAAAATTCTACAAGCAGCTAGATGTAAGCGACAACTTACCTACAAAGGGAAATCCGTCAGGCTAACAGCAGAGTTCTCCGTGGAAACCCTATAAGCCAGAACGGAGTGGGACCCCATCTTCAGTCTTCTTAAACAGAACAACTGCCAGCCTAGAATTTTGTATCCTGCAAAACTAAGTTTCACAATTGATGGGGAAATTAAGTCTTTTCCAGACGAGCAAACACTGAGGGAATTTGCCATGACCAGACCTGTGCTGCAGGAAATACTTAGAATTGCGTTATGCACGAATCAGCAGAATAGATACCCAAGAGTATAAAACCACTAAAAAAGCTAAAGCTCACAACTCTTATAAAACAACAGCACAAAGAGGGAAACGAAGCCATAAGGTACTACTACCCAACATGTTGAACAGAATAGCATTCCACATTATCAATTCTCTCTCTTAATGTTAACAGTTTGAATGCACCACTTAAAAGACATAGGCTGGCTGAATGAATGAAAAAACATAAGCTCACTATCTGATGTCTTCAGGAGACACATCTAAACCACAAGGATATACACAGGCTCAATGTGAAAGGATGGAAAAAAATATTCCACACAAATGGAAACCAAAAGAGAGCAGGTACAGCCATTCTCATATCATATAAAATTGACTTTAAATCAACAATAGTAAAGAAAGACAAAGATGGTCATTATATTAATATGAGGGTAAAGGGAAAAATTCAACAAGAAGACATAACAATCCTAAATATTTATGAACCTAACACAGGAGTACCCCAAATCATAAAGCAAACCCTACTAGATCTAAGAAAAGAGATAAACAGCAGCATCATACTATAATTGCTGGGGACATTGACACTCCACTGAGAGAACTGGACAGATAAAGCAGAAAATAAATAAAGAAAACTGGACTTAAACAGAACTCTAGAACAAATGAGTCTAACAGATATTTACAGAATATTTTATCCCCAAACTACTGAATATACATTCTTCTCATCAGCACATGGAACATTCTCCGAGACTGATCATACTTTAGGTCACAAAACATGTCTCAACAAATTAAAAAAAAAATAGAAATCATACAATGTGTCTTCTGAGACCACAGTGGAATAAAATGAGCAATCAACTCCAAGGAAAACACTCAATTCTACACAAAGTCATGGAAATAAAACAACCTATTGCTGAATGATTATTGGGTCAATAATGAAATTAAGAACCGTAGGGGGAGAAAAATGGCGGAGTTAAGGCAGCCTCCTGGTTCCCTGCCTCCAGAGAAAGAGATGTAGATCTCAGTCTACTACACACGACGGGATCTCTCTCCTGCAAAAACAGCGAGGGGAATCGGCGGAGATTCAGTGGGGGGGGGGGGCACACAAATCTGTAAAAAGAATAAGGAGAACAGGAGATTGGAATTCAAAACCTGAAAAGCGTGGACAGACAATAGAGAGTGGAGCGTGAGACGGCGGCGCCAGCCGGGTCAGTAAGTGCCCCGGGATAAGTCCATCACAAGACAGTCTAGCTTCCCCACAGACTTACAAGCCCACCGAGAGGCAGGGGCTTGTGTGAAGTGGATGTAGAAGTGTGTCAGGAAACGTGGGGCCCAGCAGTGAGGGGACACGAGCTGGAAGCAAATTGAACTTCCCGGAGCTCCGTCAGGACTGCACCTGCCAGGGGAGGAGCCGGTCGGGCTACTGCCAGAGGCAGTTAGGAGTCAGGAAGCTGGTCTCTGGCACCTGGCGGGTCTTGAACGGGGAGGTGATTACTGAGTAGAGGACTCTAACCTGGAAACTGCTGCTGGCGATTGGGACTGCCCAGGGTGGGCCAGTAGAAATGAGAGCTATTGCTGGTCTGGCGTGAGATTGGGGAGGGAGACATAAAGGAGATG
>RJWJ010040439.1:0-13973 GCA_004363605.1 Indri indri
TCACCTCTCACAAAAATCAACTAACAGTGGATAACAGACTTAAACCTAAGGTGTGAAACTATAAGAATTCTAGAAGAGAACATTGGAAATACTCATCTAGACATTGGCCTATGCAAAGAATTTATGAAGAAGACCCCAAAGGCAATCACAGCAACAACAAAAATAAATAAATGGGACCTGATCAAATTAAAAAGCTTCAACACAATCAAAGAAACTATCACAAGAGCAAACAGACAATCTACAGAATGGGAGAAAATATTCGCATGCTACACATCCGATAAAGGGCTGATAACTAGAATCCATTTAGAACTCAGGAAAATCAGCAAAAAAAAAAAAAAAAAAAAAAAAAAAAAAAAAAAAAAAAAAAATCAAACAACCCTATCAAAAAGTGGGCAAAGGACACGAACAGAAACTTCTCAAAAGAAGACAGAATAATGGCCAAAAAAAATATGAAAAAATGCTCAACATCTCTAATCATCAGGGAAATGCAAATCAAAACCACAATGAGATACCACTTATCCCCAGTGAGAATGGCCTTTATTAAAAAGTCCCAAAACAATAAATGTTGGTGTGCATGCAGAGAGATAGGAACACTCATACACTAATGGTGGGACTGCAAACTAGTGTAACCTCTCTGGAAAGCAATATGGAGATACCTCAAAGAGATATAAGTAGATCTTCCATTTGATCCAGCAATCCCATTACTAGACATCTATCCAAAAGAACAAAAGATATTCTATAAAAAAGACACCTGCACTCGAATGTTTATAGCAGCATAATTCACAATTGCAAAGATGTGGAAACAACCCACGTGCCCATCAATACATGAGTGGATTAATAAAATGTGGCATATGTACACCATGGAGTACTACTCAACTCCAAGAAGCAATGGTGATCTAGCACCTCTTGTATTCTCCTGGATAGAGCTGGAACCCATTCTACTCAGTGAAGTATCTCAAGAATGGAAAAATAAGCACCACATATACTCACCATCAAATTGATTTTAACTGATCAACACCTAAGTGCACATATAGGAATAACATTCATCGGGAATCAGGCAGATGGGAGGGGGGATGAGGGGATGGGTATATACATACATAATGAGTGCGATGTGCACCATCTGGGGGATGGACATCCTTGAAGCTCTGACTCAGAGGTGGGGGGGCAAGGGCAATACACATAACCTAAACATTTGTACCCCATAATATGCTGAAATAAAACAAAAAAGAAAATGACAATAAATCTGGAAGGGAAGGATCATAAAATTTATGCCCCAATTATGAAATTTCATAAATGGTGTTTAGTTACTATTTAATATTATAAAATACTTTGAAATTAACACAGAAAGTGCCATACATGATTAATTACAAGATCTTTTAGCAAAGAGTATTAACATGGCTCTCTCTAGCACTGGTTAGCAGAAGACAGTGTAAGGTAATTGGCTGAGGCCAATTCTTATGGTAGAGTTTTTTCTTGTTTTCCAAGCTCCTTAGTATCTTCCTACCTAGTAAAAGGTACACCGTGGAGATCCTATGAATTGACTGAAGAAATTCTTTACAGTAGTCCCCTAGTTTGGTGACCTTGATACTGAGCATATTTCTCTGACAGAAATGACATAAGAGAAACATATCACATTGAAAAATAGTTGAAACAAAATTTTGACGTTCTTAGTAACTAAACTGGAACAACGCAGTAATTGCTTCTCAAGCAAACCCAGAGAAAACTCTGTGCTTCTCCAGGACCTGCTTAATTATTTCCTACCATATTAACATACACTGATTGCAGATTTCAAAGTTTTCTTTCTATTTCTTCATACATTTTTTCTACATTTCTGTGTAGAAATCATATTTCTATGTTTTCCTCCTAATATTTCTCTTGCTCAGCACTAGAATATAAACTCATGAACAAAGGTTGTATATTTTACTTCTTGGACTTCATATTTTTAAAAAAAATCACACTACTAATTATTTACTAGGCACTTAATAACTGTTTCTTGTGGATGGTGTTATTGATGCAACATTAATACAGCACAAAGAGCCCTGGGGTATAGCTTAGGCTTCCAGGTTCAAGGCTGGTAATGTGACTCTAGACAGTATTTAACCTCCACTGAACTTTGATTTTCTCATTATAAAAAGATATAACAATTCCTGCTTAACAAAGGATTACTTGAATAGCCAAGTTACTTCATATTAAAATGGTTTTTAAATTTTAAAATGTAAAATATAAAGGAATAAAAGTACGGGCAGAAGCTTTTTCAAAATTTCATAATGCGTCACCTAAAACAATTAAGTCAAACCATGTCATTCTAAATGAACGAGAGCTAAAATTTCAATGTAATTGATAAAGCATATACAAACCAAAACAATCCTGATTAACCTAACCTTTGCTATACTTCTTTATTCAGAGCTGAATGACTTCAAGAGGTTTCGTTTGTTTGTTTTTTGGTTTTTCTTTTTGAGATAATTAGCGATCCTATAGAAGGATGCTTGATATTCTGATTTGTTGAAGTATATGCTATAAAACCTTCCGGCATGAAAGTAATGAGAAGAAAGCTTATCCTGGATCACCGTGGGATTAGATACAATGAACCCTCTTTGATAGAGAAGCACTGAAATAGAAAGGAATAATATCTTTCTAAACAGACTGGAATAAAACTCTTCCTAGTGTAAATACAGCCTGTATCTCAAAAGGGAGTAGGGAGATTAAAAGATAAACCCTGTTTATGAACTAGTCTGGGTTCCTTTAGGAAGTGATACTTTATTTAGCAAGTCTACAGTGATAATATATAATTTTTTATAGAGTAATTTTGGCTGAAAATTTGAACTTTGGTATAGCTTACATAAGAAACCAGGAGAAATTATCAAAGTGACAGTTTTAAAATGCCTCTTTTCATTTCTAATCTTGTAAAGCTCTAGAACTTCAAGGTAAGACAGATATTTACATGTGGTTAAAATAAGTATGATGCTATCAAATATAAAAGCAGACTTTTACATTTCTTTAAGGAAGACATTCAGAAACACTGCATTTGAAATATAACTTTATACTTTGCTGTCTAAAGATAAGGAAATGTGCCTTCTGTGGAAATCAGATGATTTGTGTACATTAAGAAAAGCCCACACAAAGCAGTATGATAAAAATTGTGTGGCAGATAATAAGATCATTATAGGAAGTGGGAACATTTTTACTCCTATCACTATAACACTAAATGAGCTCATTTTGAAGAAGTTCTTAATTTAGTATCTGCAATAATGGAAAATGATAGAGTCTTTCTTACAACAAAAGCTCTAGCTATTAAAAATTTATGTGAAAAGAAAGCTCCCACTTCAAATGTTGAACACAGGAACTGTTATTCCTTGCTGTGGTCCTCAACTGGTCCGTGGCCTGTTAGGGACCGGGAAGCAGAACCCCCAGCCCACCCCTGCCTCCATCCTCCCCTTCCCCCATCCATGGAAAAATTGTCTTCCATGAAACCTGTCCCTGGTGCCAAAAAGGTTTGGGACCACTGTTCCCTTGGATTTGGGAATAGGGTGTTCTTATTAGTGAATGTTTTTGGTTAACTAAATTTGAAACTTTGGGAAAACAAGGAAGATTAGTCGTGCATTTCTGAGAGACTGAAAGAAAGAGGGAGGGATGTGGAAAAGAGAGACTGAGAAAGACCTAACACTTTGCATGAGGTTAGACTTTCAGAGGCTTCTTTTTGATACTCTGGCTTATCCTTGAACAGACCCAGGTTCCTTGTCTTATTACAAAGTCACTGCTTCTGGGTTTGTCCTTATCTTGTTGCTTCAGTAGACCTTGATTCTCCTTTATTCTGCAACTGTTTTTTAAAGAATAGGGTATGTGGAAAAATGTGGATCGGGTGAGAAATGTGATAGGACTGTGAACACATACCTCATAGTGCCATATAGAACCTAGAGAAAAATTTATTAATGGGTTTATTTAAACATGTCACAAAGTTTTAATTTTCAGTTCTATTTTTAGGTATAGCAGGACCCATCATTAAACAAAATGGCACCCACCACACACTAAATTTCTGCAACAAAGATGTAGCAAGTAGGTAAAAATTTGAACTCAAATGAGATAAATCAGTCATTAGGTCACAAAAATGAAAAACATTTCGAAGGTCTAAAATAAATCTTTAAAACAAACAAACAAACAAGAAAAACCAAATTAAAATTAAACTGTTTTATCTTTCAGAGTCCATGGACAATGAAAATAATTATTGAAAAAGACTTTTAAGCTTAATGAAGGTAAAAGAACTCTATAAGCAAATGATGAAACAGTGGGGCAGGATTAGAGGTATTTCAGAATAATCTCTCGAGGTCTCATTAGTGTTTAAAGAGGCTACAATTTTTAGTCTACAGAAATATGGAGTTTGAAACAGCATAAATGAGTCTAAATAGGTATTATTAAAACTTTGATAGGATTGTTTTCACTTTCATAGAAAAGTATTAAAAATGTTTTATGTATTTACCTGGACCCAAAGGAGCACTTGCTACCTAATTGGCATTATACGTTAAAAGAATGACCCAAAGAAAGAGCTTTATGTTTCATGATTTGGAAATAATCTCACATGAACGAATTATCTTCTGCATGGTACATAGCATTACCTGCTAGTGGCAAAGGGATCAGTACAGCATATGCAAGTGTTTTGAGAAAGACTGCTAGGAATTCATCCGTGGAATGGAGGTGGGAGTCACTTGGTGGCTAGAGTTAGAAATCTCAGGTTGTAAGAAAATAGAGTGTCAACAGAAAAGAGCCCAAACTCTGTAAAATAATTTAGAGTTTTTTTTATGATCACACCAAATATGTGTGATCATGGCCTGGAGGGCCATGCCCAAGAAGACTTGAACAAGTGATCCCACCATGGTTGGGTTCCAGTTTGGTTTTATGCATTTTAGGGAAACAGGAATTACACATAAAGTCATCAGTCAATACATGGAAGGTGTACATTGGTTTGGCCCGAAAAGGCAGGACATCTTGAAGCAGGGGATCACAGGTGGGTTTGAAGAGTCTTTGATTTGTAATGGGTTTAAGAAATGAAGCTTTGTCTAAAGGCTTGGAATGTTTTAAGTTAAGATAAAGAAGTGTGCTATGATAGGCAAGTCATGGAACATACACAGGACATATACCAAGACTCAAGTGATCTGTTAATTAAATTGGTGACCTGCAGGTGTGGTTTAACCTTTGTCTCACATGGCCTTAGGTTGTTAATGACTTTGTATCTTATTGTTATAAAGAGTAACTCCAAGAGGGACGGGGCATAACTAGGTGTGTCTGACCTCCTTTCTCCTCATGGCCAGAAACTCAGCTTGAAGTTTTTTTCTGAGGGGGGGTCCTCTTGGCCAAGAGGGAATCTGTTCAGTTGTCTGGAGGCCTTAAGATTTTATTTTAGTTCACAATTGGCTCATCTTGTAGAAGCAGAAGTCCTTCTTGAATGGGAGAGGTGATATTTTGAATTTCAGCAGATGCATATCTGTGAACAGCACACACGTACACACTTTATTTTGGGGGGCTAATGCTTTCCTACTATTTCTTTTTCTTTTAAAATTGTGTTGGACTATAGAATCTTTGTTGCTTTCTGGGAAAGACAGAAAATTCTTTTCTCAAGTATATGATTTTTTGTGTGAGCCAGACAATTTCCAGACCTTCTGGCAGTCAGGATACAAAGATAAAAACTAGGCTCTCCTGACAATTTTGAAAAGGCTAGGCAGGCTATTAAACAGCAGGTCTGGGTCCTTGAAAACAATTTCTATCTAAAGGGCTGTATAAGAGGAATGCATATTTTGTTCTTCCTTAGTGTTTCTGTATTTTATAAAATTGCCATCAAAATCAAGCAAAATTAATTTATGATGCTGTATTAAAATAACATGTCTTTGTTAAAAAACACCCCTTATTTTAACTTTATAAAATCATAGGGTCACGGGAAACAACAGGGAAATTATATTCTTGAGCGTGTCTATTTTATTTTTAGGTTTTGTTATAATACATACACTAAAATTTTTCAGTTTTTATTAGTCCTTTCCTCAAGGCTTCTGCTGCATCTAGTTTATCTTGGCTTAGATCCATACATAGAAAACAGGAATGTTTGCTTCCTTTTTTTTTTTTTCTTTTTAGAGGCAGAAAAATATTCCATATGTAATTTAAATACATTAAAATCTGTTACACATTTGTTCAATATGGTCATAGATCTGCTATAAAATGTCTGATGATTCAAATGCTTAATATTCTGTATAGTCAATAAGTGAATTATACAGGTGCTATTTTTTTTTTTTTTTTTTGCTTTTGAATTTGATCTTGGTCTTCTTCCACTTTGGATTCAATTTCCTTTAGCGTTTTGTAGATGTAGGAAATTGCTTTAAATTTTTCTGTATGGGAATACAATATCTTTACAATAACATTTATGCTCCAGTTTAAAAGCAATATGTTTCTATCACTTTGAAAAAAATAGAAAGCTTTAAAGAAGAAAATTATAATCAGGTTTCTTCCACTATCTAGAGATGATCCTTATTGGCATTTTGCCTTCTGTTTTTTTTTATTCATGTGTAAAAATATAAACTATGTTCAATATACTTCTTTATTCATAGAAAATATAAAAATATGTATGAATATTATATATCAGTGTTGAGTTTACATTGATACATATGTACATATATATGTAAAATTCTTTTTTGTTAACTTAGTGTTACATTACTGTGATAGAGTAGAATGACCACAGTCTTCCCGTTGAGAGATGCAATCTCTTTTCCCTTCCCTTGAAATGGGGCTGACCCTGGGACTTGTTTTCACCAATAAAACACAGCAGCAGCAGTGATGCTTTATAACTTCTGAGCCTAGGCCTTACATGATCTGTGGCTTCCATCTTTGCTGCTTAGAACATTTCTTCTTGGAGTCCATTCCCCATTCTCTGAGAAAGTCTAAGGAACAATTTGCAGAAACTCATGGAGGAGAACCCAGGGCCATACACACGAGAGGGAACATTTTGGACCTTCCAGCTGTCCCAGAATTGCAGCCAAAAACATGTGAATCAGGAGAACCATACGGTCTACCCATAGAACTGGGAGAAATAATAAACTGTTATTATTTAAAGGCATTAGGTTTTAGGTGATTTGTTATATAGCAATTTGACTGAAACAATTGTAAATGTTTCACGCTGTTAAAATCTTTGTATTATAAACATGATTATCATGGCTCCAAAATATTGCATTAGATATACACACTATACTATTTCTCTATTGTTAGATATTTAAGGAATTCTTATTCTTCTCTATTATAAATAATGTTATAAAATTATATTTTATGAATAAATTGGAGGATGAAATTAGGATTATTTCCTTGAACTGGATCTCTGGAAAGGGAATTATTGCTTCAAATAATGTCAACATTTATAAGACCATTGGTGCTTTCTAAATTGCTTTCTATAGAGGCTGGGCAAATTAACACTGCCTTAACAATCAGCTAGAGTGTGTTTTTCACTATACCCTGTCAGCACTGAAAACAAGCATTTAAGAAACAAAATAATAGACATAAAGCAATAAATAACCAAAATATTTTGTTTATTTAATAGGCAAATTGGTGTTTTTTTTTAAATTACAGTTCTTTCTTACTGAGGTTCAAAAATATTTAATAGTCCCTTTCTATTTCATTATTATTAAATTGTATATTAATATCATTTACCATTAAAGTTACAGTATTAGTATTTTTCTCATTAATTTGTAAGAGCTTTTTTTTAAGGTTGTTAATCTTTTATGTTTCTGGTAAATATCTTTTAAGAGAATTTTAATTTTGTTTGTTGTGTTTTTTGCTTATGTCAGTTTAAAATTTTTATTTACTTATATTAATTAACTCGCTTTTATGGTTCTTTCATTGCTTTTAAATTTAAATGCTTCTCTACCATATTTTTTTTTTTTTTTTTTTGAGACAGAGTCTCACTCTGTTTCCCTGACTAGAGTGAGTGCCATGGTGTTAGCCTAGCTCACAGCAACCTCAAACTCCTGGGCTCAAGCGATCCTACTGCCTCAGCCTCCTGAGTAGCTGGGACCACAGGCATGTGCTACCATGCCTGACTAATTTTTTCTACATATATATTTTTAGTTGTCCAGCTAATTTCTTTCTATTTTTTTTAGTAGAGACGGGGTCTTGCTCTAGCTCAGGCTGGTCTTGAACTCCTGAGCTCAAACAATCCACCTGCCTCGGCCTCCCGGAGTGCTAGGATTACAGGCATGAGTCACCGCGCCCGGCCTACCACACGTTTTTAATCATTTAGGAAAATACAGTTTACAATCCAAGTGGCTGGATGTTTTAAAACTTCTATTTGTCTCTTTCCTTTTTCTTTCTTTTTCCTTTTTGTATTTTCTCCAAGAAATTGTTCTATCCAATTTGTGCTTTGTGCGGTAACTTGAAGCTTTCTCTGTGGGCTAGTCATGCTCCATTTTGTAAATGTTTGATTTATAGAAGCATTTTCTATTTCTGGGTTACAAAGTTCAGTAGATATTAATGTAACCTTGTTATACAGTTCAATTCTTCTATGCCCTTATTTATTTTTTATTGAATTGATTTGTCATAGATTGATATTGGTGTGTTAAAATATCTCATGATTGCATAACTGTCATTTCTACTTTCATTTATAACAGTTTTTACTTTATATATTTTGATGTCATGTTATTTAGTGCAAAAGATTCATGTCCTTGCCTCATTCTTTCATTCACCATTTATCAAATGCTGGGGATAAAAAGATAAAAAGACACATCACTTGTCTCCAAGAACTCTCAGAGTTGTGGGGAAACCCACCAGGGAGATGATGACAATACAGTTAGAGAGGGTTGCAAGAGATATGAGGGGTTTGGGAAGAAACCTAACCCAGGCTGGATGGAAGGAGGATAGCGGAGTCTCTTGGAGAAAGCGTCGCCCTGTGGGGATGTTGCCTTTGTATGAATTGCATCATTTGGTCAAACAGAGTGATTCTCTGGCTTGTTTAACGATTTCGTCTTGAATTCTACTTCATTTCACCATTTTGCCGCCACCACATTTCCATTCTTTTGTAAGATGCATATAATTGGATTTTCTCATAAAATTCAATCTGAGAATATGACTTTTAGTAAAACAAATACTGAATTCATTTAACATGTGTTGAGTTCCTACTGTGTGCCAGGCACTAGGCAAAGCCTGGGGATAAAATGGCAATGACAATCGATGTTCAACGAGCTTGTGGCAAATAAATAAACTGACAGAGCACACATGGAACCCAAAGGTGGGGTTCTCAGCCTAGCTGTAGTCTTGAGCCCTGAAAGATAAGTAGGAGTTATCCATTAGATGAGGGAGGCAGGGATGGGTGTGTCAGACAGGGCCCAGCCAAGAGCTGAGAGAGAGCATGATCCATTCTGGGAACCATAAGTACAGTAGTTCCCCCTTATCCACAAGAAACACATTCTAAGACCCCCATTCAGTGGGTGCCTGAAGCCAAAGATAGTATTGGACTCTATATATACTATGTATTTTATATATGTATATATACCTATGATAACATTTAATTTATAAATTAGGCACAAAGATTAATAATAATGAAATAGAACAATTATAACAATATGCCAGCATCACTACTCATGTGCTTTGGGGTCAACATTAAGTCAAATAAGCACTGCCATGCCACAACAGTCCATCTGATTGTCCTCACTAATGTGTTATCATTAGAATAGCTCACATGGCACTAGACATCTCATGTATCTATGGCCTATCACGTTCTGGCTCTGTTTCAGATCCTTTGTAAAATCTGTTACTGGCAGCTCACTCTCGTGTTCATGACTCCTTAGGGGACGCAGGAGAGAGAACATTAGGGCATGTGGAATCTCAGGGGAATTTATTGAAAGCTTTTTGAAGGTTAGTGATAATATGGAAACAGGCTGTACCCAAACTTAAGCCCAACTAAGGAAACTTATGAAAAATTTATGTTGCCTTATCTATGTCTGTAATATCTTATCTCATGTTCTTATGGTTTATCCCCTCTGCCAACTCCATGGCGACTCACATTCCACAGTGAACAGCCACAGGCATTGACAAAAGGGACGGAATGGGAGGACTCTGATGTTTGCCGTTTCAGAGGTCTTACGTAGTATATTTTTTCTTCCATCATTACGTAAGCATTATTTCACCAAATTAGGCAGTTAAATTCATAATGTCACCAACCATTCCAGAACACGCAGGACCTACCCTGACATATTACTCCTTACTGTATATATTGAAGAGCTCAAATTGCCTAAATTTTGTATATCAAAACAGGTTTAAATTAAGTTAAGAGGGCCTCAAACCACAGCAGAGGAAAAATGTAAAATCCAGTAAAATGTGTTATTAGGACACTGATCTGGAAAAATAAAAGAAAGTCATTAGGGAAATTAAAGAAAACAACAACAAAAGAAAAACATCCAGTGTTCATGAATTGGAAGCCTTAATATTATCAATACAACCTGAAGCAAACTAGTTTCAATGTAATCTCTTTTAAAATTCCATTGATGATTTTGCAAAAATGGAAAAATCCATCCTAAAGTTCATATGGAATTTTAAGGGACCCCAAGTAGCCAAAACAATCTTGAAAAAGAAGAGCAAAGTTGGAAATCTCGCACTTCCTTATTTCAAAACTTATGTTAATACCGTAAGATCCAGCAATCCAACCAGTGTGGTACTGGCATAAAGACAGACTGCGCTGTACCATAGAGAGCAAGAGTCTTGGCTCCATGAAGGTTTGCTGAAAAATCACTGCCATGAGGCAGGTTGATTAATAGGTGAAGAGGCATACAAATTTATTTAACATACGTATTCAGGAGCCTTCAGAATGAAGACTCAAACTCCCAATGAGGTGCAAAAGTTTACAAAGAATGCAGGCTTTGGATTGTGGCAAAAGAGGTTTTGGTGACAAGACAGGTTATGGCAGGGAGGAAGGAAGAGGCGTGGCTTGGCTAGCAAAGGTGGGTGTGCTATATAAATGAAACATTGCAGGTAGCAGCCCTCAGACAGAAGTAGATGGTAAATGTTTCTTTTCAGACCTTCAGACTCTCAGTTTATCTTTCCTAGATCAGATAATGAAAGACCTGGCTGCATTAATGGAGATTCTCTATAGATGCAAATTCCACCACCTCCTCCCCAAAACACAGTTTTGCAGCATTAATTCTGTCTACTGGACCTGTGGCAGTCATCACAAACTATGTCAAAGAAATATATTTTGGGGTAAAATATTCCAATTTCCTCAATACCAATGGAATAAAATAGAGAGTCTCAAAATAAACACTCACTTATATAGTAAATGATTTTCAGCAAGGGTGCCAAGACCATTCAGTAGGGGAAAAGACAGTCTTTGTAACAAACGATATATGATCCAGCATTTCCATTTCTAGGCTAATACTAAAAAGAACTGAAAGCAAGGACTTGAAGAGTTATTTGTATACCCATGTTCATAGCAGCATTATTCACAGTAGCCAAAAGATGAAAACAACTCAAGTGACCATTGATAAATGAATGGATAAACAGAATGTGGTATATACACAAAATGGACTATTATTCAGTCTTTAAAAAGGAAGGAAATACTGACATTTGCTACAACATGGATGAACTTCGAGGGCATCATGGCAAGTGAAATAAGCCAGTCACAAAAGGACAAATACAGCAAGGATTCCACTTATCTGGGGTACCTAGATAATCAAATTTGTAGAGACAGAAAGTAGAATGGTGGTCGCCAGAGCTGAGAGGAGGGGGAAGAGGAAGGGGGAAGAGGCAGTTATTGTTTAATGAGCACAGAGTTTTGGTTTTGTAAGATGAGAAGAGTTGTGTGGATGAATGAGGGTGATGGTTGTATAATAATGTGAATGCTACTGAAAAGTACACTTAAAAATGGTTAAGACAGTAAATTTTAAGTTATGTATATTTTACTACAATTTTAAGAAGAGAAAGTTATTAGACCAAACTCAAAGTCTCTTTGGTTTGGAAAGAATGTTACACCCATGGTTATGACGGAGAACAAAGGAAAGTGGGAAATAAATTTTTTTTCTGTCATTCTACATGGTTTACACTAAAAATCCATAAAGTATTGAACTTTTTTATGATTAAAATTAGCCCTTTGCAAAAAACAACAGATAATATTATGATCAACTGATGGGCAAGTCACATGTTCTGCCAAGGGCTGTTCTTCACAGGGTCTTGGGTAAGATCGATCACTTTAGAAAGGGAGGTTGCGCATATTAGGCACCAAGACAGGTGTCAATGGAAAAAGAGCCAAACCCTGTAAAATAATTTTAAAGAGATTTATTCTGAGCCAAATTTGAAGACCATGACTTGGAGCCATGCTTAAGAAGCCTCGAGCAAGTGGACTTGCTGTGGATGGGTTACAGTTTGGTTTTATACATTTCAGGGAGACAGGGGTTACAGGTAAAGTCATAAATCAATACGTGGGCATACATTGGTTTGACCCAAAAAGGTGGGCCATCTCAAAGAGGGGTCTTATAGGTTATAGGTGGGTTTAATGATTCTTTGACTTGTAATTGGCTAAAGACGTGAAGCTTTGTCTAAAGGCTTGGAATGTTTTAACGTAAGGAGCTGTTTATCAGAGATAAGCCACCGACATATATTTGTTTTGTAAATTGAGGACCTGCAGGTTTGTTTTGCATACCCTTAGGCCTGTTAATGGGTTACAAGGGATGTCTCCAAGAAAGGAGGGGTGAATGATGAGGCAAGTCTGACTTCCCTCCTCCTGGCAGGCAATTTAGTTTTAGAATATTCCTTTGGCCATGAGGGGGTCTATTCAGTCAGCCAGTTGGGGGGAGACTTAAGATTTTATTTTAGTTCACACAGGTGTGCTATGGACAGTAAGGTCTTTTGGGGGAGATAAAGGTGGAAGTTTAAAAGATATATTTTAGAATAAAACATGTTCAGTGTGGGTGTAATAAAAATACAGATAAGTGAGCATAGTCATAAGAAAAATTCACCTTTACTCTCTTCTAGTACAGAAAGCCTTGATATATACATCCTTTCAGAATATTCTTCTCTCCAAAAAGGATACTTTCATTATTCATCTTTATTTAATAAAAATGTCTTAGTGTACACTTTTAACTTTTAAAAAATGTAATAATATATTTTGAATATCTTTCCATGTTGGAAAAGAATAATTCTTTAACATCACCATAATTGGTTTGTAGAATTCCACGTGATAGGGATGTAAAATTTATTTAATCAGTTCTCCATTATTGACCCTCTAAGTTGCCTAGTCTTTCACTGTTAGCATGATCTGCTTTGCATTTTAGAAAAAT
This sequence comes from Indri indri, assembly GCA_004363605.1. Lineage (NCBI taxonomy): Eukaryota > Metazoa > Chordata > Mammalia > Primates > Indriidae > Indri > Indri indri. The sequence goes on from RJWJ010040439.1 coordinate 13,290, forward strand.
CATGCCGGTGGCTTGTAGTCAGTTTAACTCTGCCACTTCCTAGCTAAGCTAACCTTGGGCAAATCACTTATCTTCTCTCAGTCTCATTTTTCTTATATAAAATAATAATAATTTTAAAGCTAATATTTATTGAAAGCTTATTATGCAGTAGGTACAGTGTCTTTTAAAGTTTAAACACAAGAAGTGGGTACTACTATTATTACCATGTTAGAGATGCGGACCCTGAGTTAGGTATCTTACCCAAGGTCATACATCTAGGAAATAGTAGATCCAGGATAACATCTGCTTCAGAGTTTCTGTGAAGACTAAATGGGAAAATATATGCAAATGTACTTTTAAAAGTAATTATTCTGCCTAAACACTGGGATGACTACTGAAATTCTCACTGGAGAAATAAAATAGTGACTTGAAGGCTTAGACAGTTTTTTTTTTAAGAACAAAAACTAAATTCTTAAGCACAGTTCACATCACTGCTTTTCTTAAATACTGGGCAATAGTTTCTTGTGGTTGATGGGATTAAACACAGCACCACAAGAGCAGAAGAATGGGCTCCACTTGTACTCACCATCAAATTGGTTCTAACTGATCAACACTAAGTTGATCACATGGCAGAAATACTCTCTAGGGATTAGGGGGATGGGGGGGCAAATCAACAACTAAAGGACATGGGGAGCACTAAGGGGG
>RJWJ010040440.1:0-13954 GCA_004363605.1 Indri indri
ACATCCTTGCCAACTCTAGATAGAATCAATCTTTCTTTTATTCTTTCTTTGCTCATTCTATTAGGGAAAGGGTGTCATTACTGTTTTAATTTGCATGTTTGTGGTGATAGTAAACATATTTACATGTATTTATTTGCCATTTGTACTTCATCTGTGAATTGCATATTGTTATGAACTGAATTGTGTCTCCCCAAAATTCATATACATTGAAGCCCTAACCCCCGGCATGTCAGAATATGATGTATTTGGAAATGGGGCCTTCAAAGAAAAAATTAAGGTGAAGTGAGGTCATATGGATGGGCCCTCACCCAATATGACTGGTGTTCTTGTAAGAAGAGATTAGCACACAGACTCTTACATGCACAGAGGAAAGACAGCGTGAGGACACAGCAAGAAGGCTGCCATCTACGAGCTAAGGAGAGTGGTGTCAGAAAAAAAACAAGACTGCCAACAACTTTTTTCAAATTTTTAAATTTTTTTTTAAGCGTGAAATGAACTTTATTTAGGAAGAACATGATAGGCTTACAGAGCAAGAGCAAGATACGTTTGCCATAGACAGCAAGCTGACCCCTCTGTCTTAACAAAAGGGCCGCCTGCCAACATCCTGATCTTGGATTTCCACTCTCCAAAACTACGAGAAAATTCATTTCTGTTGTTTAAGCCGCCCAATCTGTGGTATTTTGTTATGGCAGCTGTAGCAAACTGATACATCTATTCATCTATATTGCCCATTCTTCTGGTTTATCTTTTTCCTATTGCTTGTTAGGGGTCTTTATAGATTAGCAATAATAACCTTTAATCTAGGGTGACCATATAAGTTATTCTCTAAACCAAGACACTTTGGAGAGTGACAAATACTAAAACAGATGGGACGCCAAGACAGAAAATATAAACTAGAAGCGTTCTGAGAAAACTAGAAGGTATGGTTACCTACTATCATCTGTTATATTTGTTACCGAATTTTTCTCCAAGAAAATTAATTAATTTACTTTCAAAAATTCTAATAAACTTATTTTTAGAACCATATTAGCTCTGCAGAAAAATTGGGCAGAAAGTATAGAGTTTCCATATATCCCCTGCCTACCTCCCAACCCCACGCTCACGTACCCGGTTCTCCCTGTTACTGTCATCTTGCATTAGTGTGGTACATTTATTACAGCTGATGAACTAGTATTGATGAATTATTATCAACTAAATCCCATAGTTTACGTTAGGGTTTATTCTCTGTGTTGTACAATTCTATGGGTATTGGCAAATGCGTAATGCCACGTGTCCGCCATTACAGTGTCATACAGACTAGTTTCATTGCCTTTAAAGTGTCGTGTGCTCCTTCTAGTCATCCCTCCCACTCTTCCTGGAACTGCTAGCAACCACTGATCTTTTTACTGTCTCTACAGTTTTGCCCTTTTCAGAATGTCATAAAATTGGAATCATATACAGCATGTAGCCTTTCCGGGCTGGTCTTTTCACTTAGCAATACACACTTCGAGTTATTCCATGGCTTTCCACGGCTCGATAGTGCCTTTCTTTTGATTGAGAAATAATATTCTGCTGTACTGATGTGTCACCGCTTGTTTATTCACCTGTTGAAGAATATCTTGGTTGCTTCCAATGACTGCCAATTATGTGCAGGTTCTCGTGTGGATTTTGGTAGATACCTAGGAGCACAATTGCTGGATTGTGTGGTAAGCCTATGTTTAGCTTTGTAAGGCACTGCCAAACTATCTTCCAGAGTGGCTGTACCATTTGCATTCTCAGCAATGAATGAGAATTCTTATTGTTCCACATCCCAGCCAGCATTTGGTGTCATCAGTGTTTTGGATTTTAGCCATTTTAGGTGTGTAGCGGTATCTCACTGCTTTTTGTTGTTGTTGTTGTTGTTTGCTTTTGAGACAGGGTGTTGCTCTCTTGCCTGCGCCACAGTGCAGTGGTGTCATCATAGCTCACTGCAACTGCAAACTCCTAGACTCATGTGAGTCTCCTGCTTCAGCCTCTTGAGTAGCTGGGACTACAGGTGTGCACCACCACGCCTGGCTAATTTTTCTATGGTTTTGTAGAGAGGGTGTCTCACTATGTTGCTCAGGCTGGTCTTGAACTCCTGGTCTCAAGTGATTTCCTCCTGCCTCAGCTCCCAAAGTGCTAGGATTATAGGCATGAGCCGCACTCTGTTGTCATTGTTTTAATTTACAATTCCCCAAGAGTTAAAAAAAAAAAATCTTAATAATTTACAATTCCCCAGTGACATATATCTTGAGCATCTTTTCATATGCTTGTTAGCCATCTATGCATCTTCTTTGGTTAGGAATTCATTCAGATGTTTTGCTCAAATTGGGTTTTAAGTCCTTTGTATATTTCGAATACAAGTCTTTTATCAGATATGTGTTTTGCAAAGATTTTTTTTACAATCTATGGTTTGTCTTTTCATCCTCTTAACCGTGTCCTTCACAGAGCAGAAAATTTTAATTTTAATAAAGTCCAACTTAGGAATTTTTTTTTTCACAGATCATGTTTTTGGTGTTGTACCTAACAAGTCATCACCAAACCAAGGTCACCTAGATTTTCTCCTATGTTATCTAGAAACTTTATAGTTTTGCGTTTTACATTTATGCCTATGATCTATTTTGAGCCAATTTTTGTGAAGGGTGTAAGCTCTGTGTCTAGATTCATTGATTTCATTCATTGAGTCATTGAATCATTGTGTGTATGTCTAATTGTTTCAGCACCATTTGTTGAAAAGACTATCTTCTCTCCATTGAGTTACCTTTGCTTCTTTGTCAAAGACTATTTGACTGTCTTTGTGTGGGTCTGTTTATAAGCTCTCTATTCTGTTTTATTGATCTATTTGTCTGTCCTTTCACCAATATCATACTGTTTTGATCACTGTAGCTTTACAGTAAGTCTTGAAGTCAAATGTCTGACTTTGTTCTTCTTCAATATTGTGTTGACTATTCTGGATCTTTTGCCTCTCTATATAAACTTTAAAATCAGTTTGTTGATATACACAAATAACATGTTGGGATTTTGATTTGGATTTTGTTGAATCTAAACATTAAGTTAGGAAGAACTGACATCTTAACAATATTGAGTCTTTCTATCCATGAACATGGAATATTTCTCCATTTATTTATCAGTTTTCTTTCATCAGATTTTTGTAGTTTTCCTCATATGCAATCTGTACATATTTTGTTAGATTTACATCTAAACCAGCCTGTCTTCCTTCCTTCTTTTCTTTCTTTCTTTCTGATTCTAATGTAAATGGTATGATGTTTTTAATGTCAAATTTCAATTGTTCATTGCATATATTAACCTTGTACACTGCACCTTGGTATATTTATTTATTGCTTCTGGGAGGTTTTTTGTTGATTCTTCAGAATTTTCTACATAGATAATCATGTTACTTGCAAAGAAAGACAGTTTATTTCTTTCTTCCCATGCTGTATACCTTTTATTTCCTTTTCTTGTCCTATTGCATTAACTAGGTCTTTCAGGACAATATTTGAATAGGACTGGTGAGAGGCAACATCCTTGTCTTACTCCTGATCTTAGGGGGATAGCATCTCACTTTTCACTATTAGGTATGTTAGCATTAATTACTTTCTTAAATTTTTGAAATAAATAAAAACTAATTTAAAATATGGCTTTATATTTTCTAGATTTTGTGTATTTCTTAAAAAGAACATCCCCACTCCAAGGTAATAGAAATACATCCCTTGTATTTTATTTTCTTTTAATAATTGTATAGGCTTTTTTTTTTTTTTTACTTCTGCTTCTTTAATCCAACTGAAATTTATTTTGTGTATGATGTTGACACAGGGGTCTGTGCCCCATAGATGCTATTTGTTGGCTGGCTCAAAATTTATATCCAGATCCTTTTAGTAGGTCCTTCTGGTAGGATTCCAGATGTAATAGAGATTCTCCCGGTTAGGGGCCTTCAGGATCCAGCACAGCTCCAAGGTGACTGAGCATGAAGAGGGAACTAGGGCATGGCCACTTATTCCCACCCCAGGACTCTTTCATGGGCAATCTTTGTGGTGGCCGAGACTTTTCTCAGAGGTGCACCGGAGTCCAAGGCTTATTTCTGGCCAATCCTCCTTCCTTCTGCCTTTCCTTTCACAGATGTCAGAACTACATCGCAGTCGGAAGCCTTTCCCTGCTCCTCCCGCTCCCTGTCCCCTCTATCTTGCACAGGCATTACCCCAACAAATCTCTGGCCTTCCTAACTCCATCTTGGCCTCACTTCCTAGAGAACCTAAGCAGATATCACTCTCATGACGCTTTGAGTTATGTGGGGAAAAGGCATGACCACCTCCATTGTGCTCACACAGCTCCTGGTGGAAGTGGTGTGGTTTGGGAACAACATCCATGGCAGAAACTTCCTAGTGTCTATCAGCTTCCAGATTGTGGGCAGACATCCTCGCCTTTAGATGCTCGGTTCTGCACTGCAGCTTCGGAAGTTGTTCTAGTAAACTCATCCTAAAGTTTTTTTCTTCAATGCTCCCTACAATCCTGACTGATACGCATATCTTCCATAAATTCCTTTCTAATTAAAGTAGCTAGAAATGGCTGTGTGTGGTGGCTCACATCTGTAATCCCAGCACTTTGGGAGGCCAAGGTGGGAGGATTACTTGAGGCCAAGAGTTCGAGACCAGCCTGGGCAACGCAAGAGCCTGTCTTTACAAAAAAAATTTTTTTAATTAGCCAGGTGTGTGGTGCATGCTTATAGTCCTAGATACTCAGGTAGCTGAGGCAAGAGGATTGATTCAAGCCCAGGAGTCTGAGGTTACAGTGAACTATGATCATGCCACTATACTCCAGCCTGGGCAACAGAGGGAAACCCTGTCTCTAAAATAAAATAAAACAAAACAAAATAAAATAGCTAGAATGAATTCTCTTTTTGGTAAGTAAAGCCATTGCCAATAAAATATCTAACTTAATTTTTTCCCATGTGGGGAATCTATTGTCCCCAAACCATTGCTCCCAAACTATTTTTGGACAGCCAATCCTTTACTACTGATTTAAACTGTCTCTTTAGCATGCACTAGATTTCCACAGACCTGTTTCTTTACTGTGTTCCATTGATTGGATTACATCAATATTACTTTGTATTGATCACTTTCTAGTAAATATTTGTACGCGGAAGGGTTATTTCTTCCTCATCGTTCTTGCTGTGTCAAAATTCGCTTGGCTATTCTTGTGCATTTTTTCTTTTAGATGACTTTTAGAATTAGCTTGTAAAGTTACATTTTTAGAACCCTTGTTAAGTTTTTATTGGGATTTGCTGAATTTATAGATTAATTTTGGGAGAATTTATGTCTCTACAATATTGGATCTTCACTAACGCCCATTTGTATTGGGGGCTGGCTAAACGGCTGGGGAGTAGGCCCGAGGCTTGAAGGCCACAGGCTCGAAAACAGGCAATTCCGACCCAGTAAGACTGTTACCCATGTACTCAATATGGAGGGTGCAGCAGAGAGCCCCAGGATGTCCTGGGAGAGTCCAGAAAGTCTTCACAGACACAGAGGCAGTATTCGAGCCGAAACTTGAAGAATGATTAAGATTTTTCCAGGGAGAACAGTGGGGAGTGTGTATGCTAGGAAGGGACAGCATGGGCAAAGGTACCCAGGCAGGAGAGGACATGGAGTGTTCAGGGGAAAGCACAGGTTGATCTGGATCACTGAACACACAATGGCGGGGGCTGGGGAGGTGGCACAGATATGGTGATAGGATAGGCCACAAGGGGCGGCCACCTCACAGCCAATGTGTGTGCCAGGCCCCATCCTAAGCACCTGCTTTACAACATCCCAGTTACATAACTGCTGTTACGATCCCCATTTTACAGGTGACACAACGCAGTTAAGTGACTATCTCAAAGCCATGTGGCTAGAAGAGGTAAGCACAGGGACTCTGGCCTCAGGGGCCATCCCTTTCTTACCACTACACTGCCTGAAGAGCCTCGTAGTCTGAACCGTGCAGTCTGACTTTACCGTGTAAACACGATCTGCTACACCAGGAGAGGAGAGACGTGGCGACGCCTCCTGCACAAAGCTCGTTCAAGCAGCAGCCTCCGGAGAGATGATGTTTGGGAAGACAGGTGATGCCCGAACTGAGACGGCTGCAAGGGAACAGAGAGGAAAGGCTGGGAAAGGGGCCCTCGGGACTTGAACTTCAGACTCAGACTCCAAGTTGAATCTGTTTTCATTTGTCCATGCATTCATGCAATCATTCAACACTTATTAAGCCCTTACTGGGTACCAGGCTGGGTGCTGGCTGCCAGGGTACATCCTGCTTCTGCCCCAAAACTGGACCCAGAGCTAAAGAGGTGACTGATCAGAGCCGTCCCAAACACACCACCAGAGGGCCCAGTGGCTCCCCTGGCTTCCCACCCCACCCCACGCACTGCCTTCCCTGTCTACATGGGACTGCCACTCTCTGTCCCTGTCCCTCCGGTGCAGAACGGCTCCCTTCCTCCCCCTGCCTCCTCCTCCCTCTCCCCTCCCTCCCTTCCTTTCTTTCCTTCAACAAACATTCACAGATTGCCGGCCTTCTGTCAGGCTCCAGCTAGGTGCTAGGGAAGCAAATGAATAAGAATAAGTCTCATCCTAAAGGATTTCACAGAAGAGAAAGAGAAAACAAACATGAGAAAGAGCCATCAGGAATCTGTCTTGGGACAGGAGGGGCTCAAAGGGCACCATGGTAGGCAATTGGAGGGGGCTTTATTTGTCAAAAGAAGCAGCTCCAGCAGCACTGAGGATGCGAGAAAAAGCTGGAATGTTCTGGAAATTGCAAACATGGGATTGGGTTCTAAAGCCTAAGCATTGGTTCGGAGCTGCACAGGCAGATTTAGAACCTTGGCTGTGCCATGCATGACCTGTGTCACCCCAGGTACGTTACTAAATGTCTTTGAAAATGGGAATGATAATTTTTATGTCACAGGGTCTTTTATGTCACAGGTGAGATGTGAGAAAATACAGTCAAAAAAATATCCTGTGGACACCTGCCATGTGCCAGACACTATTCCAGGCATGAGGAGGCACAAGTGAATAAACTAGACCGAGTCCCTGCCCCCATGGCGCTCGTATTCTAGTGAACAAATTAAAGCAGAGCATCGTATCAAGTGTCGGTAAGTGATTAAAACATAAGAAAGCAGGTGTCTCAGGCTGGGCTCCCCAGGAGCGCCCTGAGGTGAGGATTTGTTAGGAGAGCTCCTGGGAGAGGAGGTAAGGAAGGAGACAGGGCGGGGAGGGGGGAGGCGGGTGAGGTCGCAGTCCCAGGTCAAGCAGAACAGAGGGAGCTTCGGCCTGACCCCGCAGGGGCCATGGAGTTGTCCCAGCCTCCCACATCCCACGCCCTCCGTCACTGGTTACGGGCACCTAGGGGTGGACATTTCCAGGCATTTCTGATACCTGCAGGCAAAGCAGGCTCTAGGAGCCCCAGGACAGCTCTCTAGAGAAGGGAGGGGAGGAAAAGAGAAAGGAAGAGAGGGAGGGAGCGGGTGACGAGCAGGGCCGTGGGGATTCCAGAGCTGGGTCCAGCGCTGGCCCAGCAATGCCAGTGCTCTGCTGCCCACAGAGGCCCAGGCATCAGCCTTCGGGGAGATCTTGCTCTTCAGTCTTTGCTGATTGACAAAATGTCAGTGACTTATGTTTATAAATACTTCAGCATGTGCCAAACAGTGTCACACAACTTGGTGATGTAGCATGATTTTCATGTCCTTTCGCCCCGGGGTGCACATATGGTGGTCACTGCAGAAGCCATCCTACCCCCTCTGCACTGGGCAGCAGCCAGGCTGTCTGGTAGGACAATCCCACCCAGTCCAGGGGTCTCAGGCAGCATGCTGTAGAAGGGGAATCCAGAGCTCTGGGATCCGCAGTCCAGCTCAGCCATCACCTGCTGAGTGACCTTGGGCATGTCCCGTTTCCTCTCTGGGCCCACAGTGTCCTTGCCTTGGCATGAGGGGTTTGCACTGCTGACAGATGATCTCTAAACGTTCCTTCTGGCACTAGAATCCTTATATTTTCGAGACTCTGAATCGCCTGGGCCGTGGACAGAGTCCAAGGTAAGGAGTACAGAGATCCGGGCCCAGATTCCGGCTACTTACCACCTCTGTGCTCAGTCGCGTGGCCCCTTGGTGTGTCGACGTCTTCATCTGTGTGACAAAGGAAAATAATTCTTCCCAAAATTACTTTCCTGAGTGAATAATGGACTAAAATACGATAAAGCTGCAGAAAACATAAAACTTTTACTCTTTGTTAACCATTTGTGAGGTCTGCTCCCATCTGGGCATTGTCCTGAGAACACATATTTGCATATTTTATCTAATTTATGACTCAGTTCTATAAGGTAAGAACTTTACCCAGGGGTGTGTTGGTAAATGCTTAACAACCAGCCCCCTAGGAAGAAAAGTCCCTATTTGTAGTGCCTGCCCATTTCTGCGGTGTAAATGGTTCTCACAGCCGTTTCAAGCTAACCGACCTTGTTACGGAGCACAGAGTTGGGAAGAAACGCACACAACTGGCTGTCGGGAGCGAGAATGAGCAGCACCAGCACCTCACTGACTATACCCACTTTATTTACAAGAAAACTGAGGTTCAGAAATTCACCCAAATTCACTTGGTCAGTCCTAGCAAGGATAGGACTGAAACTGAAGCCTGAGCGAATGCCCTTGCTCTGCTCTCTGCTGAGGATGAGGGATGCTGTCTGCGCCCAGGGAGAGACTGAACTTCAAATCCAAAGACGTAGGTTTGAAGCCTGGCTCCACTGCTTTCTAGCTGTGAGACCCTTGGATGCACCACTTAGCTTCTCCTAACCTAAGGCCTCAGTTTCCTCCTCTGTTAAATGGGAGAGAATGGGTGCCCAACACACAGTTCCTCTGAGGCTCCAGTGAACATGGCCTTGCTTTGTGACAGAAAAGCTCAGTCTCCAAGCAACAGAAACGGGCACCACAGTGGGTGAAGAGCTGCTCCCCTAGGGAGGCTATCCGCTTCGAGCAGGCTGCTCCCAGCAGGCCTTGGGGCTCCCAGCCCACCACCCTTCACCCAGGGGTCTGCAGCCAAAGGCAGGTAGAAGCATCTCAGGCTCCTGCTTCAGTCCTACCATGGAGCTCTGCCCTCTCAGCCCCCTGAACTCTAACATTCCAGCTCGAGTCACTCCCTTCCACCTCTCCGCATGAGCTCAAGCCCAGCAGAAGCCAGAAACTTCCCCAGAGCTGCTGGAATTCTGTGCCCCATAAATCAGAATACATCCTGAGCTATGAAGCCAAAGTAATGTTCTGGAAAAGTAAGTCAATCATCCAATGATTGTTTTTAATCATCATCCCACCGAGCTCAGACCTGTCCATGGGATTAAGCTGCCTTCACCGCCCTAGTAAGGACATGTGGGCTCAAACCTCCCTCCCTTGATATTCGAGCAGTGCGGGGTGGAAGGGGCCTGCAGCAGGGCCCAGGGCCCCTGGACACCACGCCCTGCCCAGTGACGTGGCCCAGCTCAGCTGTCCTCTCAGAACCTGCACTCGCCTGGCCTGGCTGACTTTGACAGAGGGAGACAGAAGGCCTGTGATGGCCTTTTGTAAGAGGGAGACATTGTGCTCTCTTTGGGGGCCAAGCCTATCCCCAAATTACATGCGTTCACACACACGCACCCATGTGTGCCCACATGCACACTTATTTACCTACGTGTGTGCCCATTCCCATCTAAATCCGTCCTGGAGGAGTGTCTCAGGATTCTGGAGATGTGTGTCTCTGTGTGTGTGTGTATGTGTGTGTGTATACTGGGTATATAAATATATACAACGTGTGTGCGTGTGTATATAATACACACTTTTTTTTGAGACAGGGTCTTACTCTGTCACCCAGGCTAGACTGCAGTGGCATGATCATAACTCACTGCAACCTCAAATTCCTGGGCTCGAGTGATCCTCCTGCCTCAGCCTCCCAAGTAGCTCAGACTACAGGTGTATGCCACCATGTCCAGCGAATTTTTCTTTCTTTCTTTTTCTTTTTGTAGAGATGGGGTCTTGCTATGTTGCTCAGGCTGGTCTTGAATTCCTGGACTCAAACAATCCTCCCACCTTGGCCTTCAACAATGCTGTGATTACTGGGCCTATCCCTGGAGATGTACATTGTGATGTTTCCTCTGGTCCTCAGAAGAGGAAAGAAAGAGATTTCTGAATCCTGGGGCAGAGCTGAGGAGGCAGCTAACTCAACAGGTGGAACCTGGGCAGCTGGGCTTTACCGAGGGTGGGTTTGACCTGGAACAGAGAGCAGCAGACTTAGGACTCGAGAAAGGGACCGTTCTTTCTGAGTCACTGGGCGAACTGGGAGAAAGAGCTCTGGCCTTAGACAGAGGAGGAAGGGTAGGCCATGACGAGGCCTAGAAACCCCTCTCCACTGAGCCAGTGCCAGCACCCAGCCAGGATTGTGGACTATGATTCATCCCTGCCCTGGCTCATGTGTGATGTCATCCAGAACTTTCCTGTAAGTATATGCCTGAGGGGTGTTCTGGGCAGAGAGGGGCTGGGTTGTGGGCTACCAGCCACTGGGTGGGCAAAGGTCAGGGGTCAGAAGCCGGGGTGGCTTCTTGGCATTAAGTAGGGTGGTGGATAACAGGCACTGAGAGAGATTCTCTCTGTGGGAACCTGAGCTGAGAAGAGGTGATAGTGGGCAGGGTAGTCCTGTAGGCTGGGTGGCATTGGCCAACGGGCCTCTCAAGTGGCATCGCCTTGGTGAACTGACTGTTATCCCAGACCAGGCCTCGTTAGGGTCTCAGGCCATTCAAACTCCCAAGAGACAGGAAGCTGCAGACCTGCTGTGGCCAATGTGTTCAACTCTTATGAGGGCACAGAAGGCCCGTGCCCCACCCCACCGGCCCCGGACTCCTGGACGGCTGAGGCCATGAGTGTGGGATCTTTGCAGAGTCTGAGGGCCACTCCATCCAGCCACGGTGAGGCCCAGTAACCTGCCCAGTCCACACGACAGCATGCAGCCTGGGCCCTGGCGTGTTTCTGGACTCAAGGACTCCCCCTGACGCATAGATCAAACCCTGCACCCTGGGGCTCAGGCGACTCTTTGCTCCTCCCGGGTCTATCATCCCCCACCCCAGCAAACTTCAGCAGCCAAAAGTTGTCAGTCCTACAGTTGTCTGTAACACCCTCCTTCCTCAGAGGGTGGGCCTAAGTCTGTGAGGGCAGCTTCCCCTGTGAAAGGTGCCCTGGCGTCTCGCCAGGCAAACGTGGACTCCCTTAGAGACTGCAGCCCTGCCCCAGCGGAAGGTTAGGGCTGGCCAGGACTCTGCACGTCCTTGTCCACCCCTTGCACTACACAGATAAGGAGCCCAGGGCCCAGAGATGGGACACGACTACTCCCAGGGCCCAGAGATGGGTTCAGGGCAGACCTGGGGCCTCCAACTTCCCATTTTTCTATCAAAGCCCACCTTCCACCCCCAGCCCTGCTCCAGATACTGAGACACAGGCGGCTTTCCTGTGCCCAGGCAAGCACCCCGCCCCCCGCTTTCTCAGGATGAGTGTTGGTGAGGGCCAGGGTGAGCTCTGGCCAGGGCAGGAAAGTGCTGTCTAAACATGCTGTGGGGCCTGCGTGTCTGGCTGGCTGTCCCCCGGGCCAGGTGGGCCTCTGACACACAGCAGGAATTTTCCACTGGCGCATCCTCTGGCTGGTTGGGATCCAAGGCATTTTCAAGCCCTTATTTTTCACTCCAATTGTCTACCCTGCCCCATGAAGATGCTTCCTGGGATCCAGAGTGTGGGGCCCTAAATTCTCTCGGGGGCTCCAGGGAGCCCCATCTTCTATCTCCTGGGAGCCACTAGTCAGCGCCTGAAATACAGAATCCTAGAATGTAGGAAAGGAAAAGTGCTCTTTAAAAAATCTACACAGACCATGAAATGGAAGTTCAGAAAGAAGGGTGAGATGCCCAGGGTGGATCAGACACAGGCTTGTCTAACCCTGACACCCTTCTAGTTCCCCTGTCCCAGTCTCCCAAAGTTAAGACCCAAGGTCACGGGGAGCCACCATAGCTGCATGGGGGAGTTTCAGAGATGAAGCTGCAAGTGGGAGCTGAGCCTCCATGTGGGGACCCTGCTGGATCACAGGAGAAGTCCCTGGAAGGGACAGCTGAGTATACCAGTGGCACGTGTGTCCCCATGCTGTGTCACTCCAGCCTAGCAGCAGCAATGTTAATAGATCCTTCTCGGCCGGGCGTGGTGGCTCACGCCTGTAATCCTAGCACTCTGGGAGGCCAAGGCGGGCGGATCGTTTGAGCTCAGGAGTTCAAGACCAGCCTGAGCAAGAGCGAGACCCTGTCTCTACTAAAAATAGAAAGAAATTAATTAGACAGCTAAAAATACATAGAAAAAATTAGCCAGGCATGGTGGCACTTGCCTGTAGTCCCAGCTACTCGGGAGGCTGAGGCAGTAGGATCGCTTGAGCCCAGGAGTTTGAGGTTGCTGTGAGCTAGGCTGACACTACGGCACTCACTTTAGCCAGGGCAACAGAGTGAGACTCTGTCTCAAAAAAAAAAAAAAAAAAAAATAGATCCTTCCCAAAGGCAAGGCCAGAAGGCGGTGGCCCACCCTTTTAGGCCCTGTGACCCCTCATCCTGCATCTCAGTGGTAGGGATGTTTCCTGGGTTGGAGATGCATTTGACCCTGTGTCCAGACTATTCTTCGGCAGTAATAAGGGCCTTGACCTGATGAACCTGTGTGGAGTTGAGCCTGGAAGGCTGGGCTACAGCCTGAGTCTTGTAGGACCTTTGTCAAACCACGCAGGGGTCTGCAGTGGGCAGGCACAGGCTGGAGGCTTGCTCCCAAGGCAGTGCTCCTGGTGCTTAGGGCAACATCTGTGCCTGGGGGGCAGGCAGGTCCACAGCCAAAGGGAAAAGTCAGACTTAAGCTGAATGGCATTCTGCAAGCTCTTCCCTTAGACCCTGGGAATGTTTCCCAGAATCATAACCAGCTCCCCAGAGATTGGGCCTTCACAAAGCTGGACCTCAGGGAGACTCCGGCCTGTCTGGGGAGGTGGGCAGGGTCGGGGGAAGGTGATGACAGGAAGACCTGGAGTGTCATTTGGCCTGTGAACCTCCTGAGCCCATGAAACTCCTTGCTGTGGTTTGAATGTTTGTCTCCTCTGAAACTCATCTTGAAACTTAATCCCCAACGTGGCAGTATTGAGAGATGGAGCCTTTAAGAGGTGATTGAATCACAAGGGCTCTGCCCTCATGAATGGATAAATCCATTCATGGATTAACGGATTAATGGGTGAATGGATTAATGGGCTATCACTGGAGTGGGGCTGGCGGCTTTATAAGAAGAGGAAGAGAGACCTGAGCTGGCACGCTCAGCCCCCCAACCATGTGATGCCCTGCACAGCCTCAGGGCTCTGTGGAGTCCCCACCAGCAAAAAGGCCCTCACCAGATGTGGCCCTGCGACCTTGGATGTCTCAATCTCCGTAACTCTAAAAACTAAATTGCTTTGTATGTTACCCAGTTTCAGGTATGCTGTTAAAAGCAACAGAAAATGGACTAAAACACTCCTAGAGTCAGGCCCCCAGTTACCAGCCCCGCATTTCTCGAAGTAAGTCCTGCGAAATAAAGTCAAGTCAAAGGTATTAGAAAAGTTTGTCATGATCAAATAAGTTTGGGAAACCAGGTTAAATCAGTCCTGGTTTTTCAGATGTACTACAAATTTCTTGTAGATCTCATAGATGGTGGTTTCAACCAGGGGTAAATTTGCCCCTCCAGGGGACATTTGGCAATGTATTTAGACACTTTTAGCTACCAGGACTGCAAAGGTGCTACTGGTATCTAGTGGGTAGAGGCGTGGATGCTGCTGAACTTCCTGCAATGCACAGGACAGCCTCACAACGAAGAAGTATCCAGTCCAAAACGTCAGTAGTGCTGAGATTGAGAAACCCTGTCCCAGAGCATTGGATACTCCCAGGGAGGTGT
>RJWJ010040441.1:0-13977 GCA_004363605.1 Indri indri
GGCAACCCCCTATGAGGGGGTGGAGGGCATACAGGTTCCAGTAGAAGACTTTAAGGACAGCTTCGGGTTCGGGGGTATCTGAGAGAGGGATGGGGGATGGTAATGAGTAGGACTGAGTTTGAAGGGCAGAAATCGTATTTTGAGGATTTTTTCCTTGACATTTGAGAGTAGCGGATTAGAGCGGATAGAATTGTAAACTTCTTTAAATACATTTAGGAAAATAAGAACAATTTAAGCAGAGGAAACGTGAGAATGAACCATAGGATCTCATGGTAAATACTTGATTCGTAAGAGGACTCGGAAAGGTCACATACTATACAGTGTCCTGTTCCATTGTCCCCCTCCAAACCCAAATCTGTGTCAGGAGGTAACAGAGACAGACTCCCAGAGGGTGGGCGTTCGTACTTTGTATCCTCAAACTCAAACTCCCTTTTGCCCCACACGGTTTGGTTAGCTGAGCTTCCGTGTTGCGTTCTGTAAAGCAGTGCCCATCCTTCCTAGGGCTGATGTCGTATGATTATAAATTTACATTAATCAACAAAGTCAGTTGGAGTTTTATATTTCCAACTTCATGCTGAAGACAAGCTTTAAAAGAACATTTTGATGTCTTATATCTTCCAGGATTTTTCAAAAAATAACAATTGTCCAGAAATGTACCAGCTTCCAGCTGTTATCTTTCAGTCTGGTTCACAGGCCACACTGCATTAAAAATTCAAGTTCAGTAAAGATGCCTTCACGGCATTGTCTCATTTCTGTATTTTAACAAGGATAAAATGTGAAATTTGAGCTGGGAGCAATATTACAATTTTGATATCAGCTACTCTGCACATGTGGTTTTACCTCCCACGTCCCTCTTTTCCTCCAAGAGGAAGTTTTCTTAAAGATTTTTCAGCAGGCAGATTTATTACTTGTCATGATTCGGGGATTATCTTTTGGACAGTCTTGCTATTTTTTCTGATACCAGAAACTAAAAAGAGCAGATCATTTGGCTTTCAGGGACATAGACTACATTGTAATCACTTCCATACTGTGAACACAACCTGCAGGAACACGGTTGTAATTCCTGTCACTAATTGAAAGACTCCCTTCTCGTGGAGCTTATGGAGAAATATCAGATTGTTCCCCACGTCTTTTGAGGCTATTTTTCACCAGATGCTTTTAGGATGTATGAGGATTAGTGGGATTCTCTAGTCAATAAACCGTTATCTCAAAAAGAATATTTCTGATGGGGTATCACAACAACTTGCTGTCATGTTTTAATTTTAATACAAAGGGCATCCTGAAAAGTACATTCTGTCACAAGGAGACAGATGGGACCCTAATGCCAGAAACAATTTGGCCCTTTTATCATCATTTTTCAATTACTGGCTTCCCTCTCCCTCTCTTACGTTCCCCACTCTCCCTTCCTTTTTGTCTCCATTCTCTCATTTTATTCTGTTTCTCCCTCAGAATCTCTCTTTCTCTCTACACTTTCATTCCATCCTATTTTCTAATTCTTTTCATATTTTTCATTCCCTCTTTTAAGAAAAACCCTCTGTCAAAGCTTTAGACTGCCACTAAGACCCTAGCACTGCTCGATCACATGGAAAGCAGGATCTGGGCAGGTGGCTCACACCTGTCATCCCAGCACCTTGGAAGACCATGGAGGGAGGATCGCTTAAGCTCGGGAGTCTGAGATCAGCCTGAACAACATGGCAAGACCCCATCTCTTAAAAAAGATAAATAAATAAGCTAGGCATGATGGTGGAACACACCTTTGGTCCTAGCTGTTCTGGAGGCTGAGTTAGGAAAACTGCTTGAGCCCAGGAGTTCAAGACTGCAGATAGCTATGATCATGCCCTTGCACTCCTGCCTGAGTGACAGAGTGTGACCCTGCCTCAAAAAAAAAAAAAAAAAAAAAAAAAAAAAAAAAAAAAAAAAAAAAAAAAAAAAAAAAAAAAAGAAAAGAAAAGAAAAGAAAGAAGAAAGAAAAAGAAAGAAAGAAAATAGGATCTGAAATAATAGAGTGATGCTACATTTTAATAATCATCTTTATTTCTCTTTTAGAACATTGCATTGCAGTGGCTATGTCTGGATATGAAATAATTCTAGCTAAGCTCCTGGTTAAAATGCTAAGGAGAGAAAAAGCAAAGCTTTTTGAAGGGCATAATATTTATACAAGTTCAGGAAAAACATCTCCCCATTAGGAGAACAAATGTTTTTGAAGCCCTATGCAAACTCTAATTACCATGCATTCTTACTTTGCATGATAGCAGTTCTCAGAGCACTTTTACTTCACAACATTTTATACCTGAGTTATAGTTATTATTGAAAGAAAACCGAAGTAAATGAACCTAGTCAAAATTCTTTACAATTTAGCATTTTAACTATTAAAACATCATTTCCCCCTTGAAATATTCCACATTTTTAAATTTGTATTGTGTTCGTTTGCTGCTTTGCCGTCCCATCCCTCAGAGTCATAAATAGTGAGATCTTGATTCAGAGAAATCAAATGGTTAAAGACAAACTCAGTAAAATAAGCAGTGTCACTTTATCCAAAGAAAAATCACAGGAAATATCATAATGACAGGTGTCAATTCAGCAATATTTATTGAGAATCTGCCATGATCCCAGTCTGTGCCCATGGGTAGAGAGGTGAAACAAACTCAGCGTCCATCCTTGGGGAGTTCTAAGTCTAGGGGGGTGTTAGGGGCTGAATTATGTACTCTCCAGAAATACATGTTGCAGTCCTAACCTCCAGCACCTCAAAACATGACCATATTTGGAGGTAGTGTCTTTAGAGAGATCATTAAGGTAAAATGAGGTCATTAGAGTGGGCTCTAATCCAATACGCCTGGTGTCCGTATAAGAAGAGATTAGGACACAGACACGCAGAGAGGGAAGACTATTCGAAGACACAAGGAGAAGACGGCCCTCTGCAAGCCAAGAAGAGAGACCTCAGGAGAAACCAACCCTGATAACACATTGATCTTAGACTTCTGGCCTCCAGGACTCTAAGACAATACATTTCTGTTGTTAAAGCCACCCAGTTTGTGGTACTTTATCGCTACAGCCTGGAAAACTAACACAGGTTTTCCAGCAGATAAGGCTACTTCTGTCTGGCCACTACCTCACTGGTCCTGGGCCTGTCTTTTTAAACTGCCTCCAATGCTGCTGGAGATCGAGGATGAATCATGCTAAATAAACAGGTGAGCTTAATCCTGCTATTTCTCCGAGTTTTCAAATACTTTACAAAGAGAACTCCTATATTTGCTCCTCGTGTAAAGGGAATGTTCCATATGCCTAAATAGAGTTCTCTTTCTTGGTTTGTAATATCTGAGCCTTGAATCTATTGGTCAGAGAACTGGATGTCTAATGTCAGAACTACCCTTCCCAAATGGCTATTCAGGGGAAGTAGAGCTATTTCTATTCCTCAGAAAGTCTCCCAGTCTCGTATTGTGGTGAATTTAAAACATGTGTTTGAATCATTTGATATTCCTCCTGTTGAGAGGCGGGTGTAGATCCTATCCCTTCAAAGCAAACTGACCTTAGTGACTTGTTTGTTACCAAATGAATGTAGTGGAAGTGATGCTACAGAATTTCCAAGCTTAGGTTGGCAAAGACTATGCAGCTTCTACCTGGTGTTTCTGAGGCACATGTAAGAAGTCCTCCTACTCTGGCGCTGTCATGTTGTGAAGTCCAGGTCACATGGAGAGGCCGTGTGACATTGCTCCAGCCAACAGCCGAGTCCCAGTCGACATCAACTGCCAGACATAGGAGGGAAGACTCCTTCAAAGAACTTCAGCCTCCAATCACTGATTCATCCTTGGCCTTCAAGCCTTTCCAGCTGAGGCACGAGATGCTGTAGAGCTCAGTGTGCTGTCTCAATTCCTGACCCGTGGAAGCCATGGGCATAATTAATTGGTTGCTGTTTGCTACCAAGTTTTGGAAAGGCTCACTAGATGCAGTAGTAACTGGTGCTGAGTTTTGGTACCAGGAGTAGGGTGCTACCATGACAAAAAACAAATATGTCGCAGCATTGGCTTTGGGACCAGGCAGCCTTGAGGAGACTGTCAGTGAAAAATTAAAGGGTCTTGACGAGAATTTTAGTGAAAGCTGGAAGGGCACTGAGACCTCAAGTGTGTTGACATAAGTCTGAGGGGCCTTGACGATGCTGTAAGTGGGGATTTAAAGGAAAGCGAGATAACTGTCACTGGAAACCGGAGGAAAGGAAACTGTTGCTAAGAACTGGCTGAAAACAGCCGATAAAACTGTTTTCTGTATTAATGTGAAAAATGCAACATGTACTTCATGAACATGATGAGCTCCCTAAGAAGATTTCAGGCAGAGTGCTGAAGGGTTCCCTAGCTTCTTCTAGTTGCCTATAACAAAATGGGTTGTATGAGAAATGAACTAAATAATGAATTAATCAACTTTTGAGTGGAATTTGGAGCACCTATAAAGGGCCCAGATCAATCTTTTAAGCCAGCAATTCTCAAATTAAGAAAAGTTCTCAGGCTAAAGAACAAATCCTGAATGGTACTATAAGATACTTTGTAAGGGCCACAGAAAGGATAAGAAAAGATAAAGAAATACAGAACATTTCAGATGGTCCAAATGCCTTCTAGGTTGTAACGATGTGCCTTGCAGATCTTCTCCTTTAACCAGTTTGGCTTCAAAGAATCTAGAGAGAATCTCCTCAAGGGGAGCCGCACAGTAAGTCCAAATTGTGGTTTATCATAAGGAAATGTGTCTAATGGATGCTCAGAGTCCTTATAGACAGTCTAAAAGTATCCAAGAGAATTTTTCTGGCAGAAACAGTGCTAGCTCGAACTATAAGGGACATAGAGCACAAAAATGAAAAAGGCCTTTAGAGCTCCAAACACTTACAGGCATGAAACATGCTGAGAAGACCACTTGGTTATAAACACAGTTTTCCTACGGAAAAAGGGGATAACTCAGGGGGCAGGATGAAGGGCTCCCAGAGCAGAGCCACAGGGACTAACTCCAGGGAGAAGTGCTGAACTTTAATTAAGGAGCCGGCGATATGATGCCAGCAGCATTTCAGAACTGCTATGAACCAGTGACTTCCGAGTGCTTACCTTTCCCCACATTTGTGCACAGGAGTATCTGTCATGGTTACCCAGTGCCTGACTAGGCATTTCATATTGGATGTGTCTGGGCTAAGAGCTTGTCTCTTTAGCTCACAGGCCTTCAGGTTGAGAGGAACCCAATTTAAGCAGCTCAACCCAAGGAAGTGCACCTGAGGAGCCTCATCTGAAGGTGAACCTGACTTAGATGATGAGATCTTGGGCCTCAGCCTTGAAGCTGGTGCCATAATAGATGAGTCTTTCTGGGAGGTTTGGGAAGGGGTAGGTATCCTTTGCATATGGGAGGAATGTGGACAATTACTGCTCAGAGAGTGGCCTTTACTGGTTTTAAAACATGTTTCCAAGGTATTTGGCAGTTCTCCCAAGAGGGATTCACGTCCCTCCCCCTTGAATCTGGGCAGAACTAGTTAACACAAATTGAATGTCACGTAAGTGATCCTGCAAGACTTCTGAGACTAGGTCAGAAGAGGCCATGAAGCTTCTGTGTGGTTCTCTTGGGATACGCCTTTGAAAGCCTGGGCCACCATATAAGACGTCTGGCCATCCTGACAATGCCATAGTGTGAAGAAGCACAAGCCACAGGGAGGGGCCCTGTGTAGGGGTTGCTGTTGATAGCCACCAAGGAGTACCCAGCTGAATGCCAGTATCACCTACCAGATGTGTCAGCAAAGACACCTCCAGATGATTAACAGCCTCAGTCATTGATGCAACCTTAGCCTCCAAGTCTCCCATATTGAGACCCTAGACATCATGGAGCAGAAACAAAATATCTGTGCTGTGTCCTATCTGAATTCCTGACTTAAAGCACCTGGGATCATAATAAAATGGTTTTGGGGGCAGAAATAGTAACCGGGATACATGACATTATTTTGTAAGTGTGTAGGAAATACAGATGCTGCTCAACTTACAATGGGGTTATGTCTCCATGAACTCATCATAAGTTGAAAATACAGTATCTTAAGTCAAAAATGCATTTACTACTTCTAACCTACCAAACATTATAACTTAGTCTTGCCTGCCTTAAATATGCTTGAGAACACTCACATTAGCCTAGAGTTGGGCAAAATTATCTGCAACACAGTGCACCGTATCAGTTCTTTACCCTGTGATCGCGGGGCTGGCTGGGAGCTGCGGCTCACAAGCCTGCATCACAAGATAGTATCATGCGGCATGGTGCTAGCCCGAGAAAAGATCAAAATTCAAAACTCCAAGTAGGTTTCTATTAAATGTGTGTCACTTTCGCACCATTGTAAAGATGAAAAATCATAAGTTGAACCATCATAAGTTGGAGAACATCTGTAGTTTTTATTGTGAAAACTTAAAAACATGTAGAATGCTATAGAAAATAATAAAGTGAAAACTTTATATCCATCATTCAACTTTATCTGCCATATTTAGTTTTTTTAAGTAATAAAATATTATAAGCAGTTGAAGCCTCCATTTACCCTTTGCGGCTTTCATGCCCTTGTCTTTCTTCCCATAGGTAACTGACTTTGCTAGTTGTCGTTTCCACAAAGCTTTGGTGTTATTATTACATATGTAAATATTAAAAGTAATTTGAAAAGTTCTGCTTTATTTTAAACTCTATAAATGTTATATACAGGGTTGACATTTTGTCACTTGCTTTTTACACTTAACATCCTCTTTTTAGAGTTATCCATGCCTGCATCTTTAGTTCTAGTTTATTCATTTTCATTGCTGTGTAGTATTCCACCATGTGCATATATGATGATTTAGTTACACGATCTATAGAGAGAGGATTCCCATGTTTTGCTGTTGGAAACAGTGCTGCAATGAACAGTTTTGTGCATATCCTTGCACATATGTGCGAACATTTATCTGGATCATATACATAGACATTGAACTGCTGGATTGAAGGATATTTACCTTTCCACTTTACTAGATATTGCCAAATTACTCTCCAAAGTGGATTTGAGCCAATTTACAGGTCTACCTGCATGAGAATCCTCATTGGCATTCGGGCTTTCTCATCTATGAAGTATTTGTTCTGCCTTTTTTTTTTCTATTAGGTTTGTTCATTCCTTTTTATACATATATATGCATACATACACACATACATATAGATCTCAAACTAATTTTATATATATCTTAAATACTGTACTTATATAGTTAAAATTTTATGTGTATATCTTAAATTATGTATGTGTATATCTATATCTCTATATATACTAAATACCAGCCTTTTGTCAGTTGTATAAGTTGCAATACCTTATTATAGGCTTCAGTTTATCTTTTTGCTTTTATGCAATGCGCACCCTTCGAGAGATGGACACGCTTGGGACTGGGACTTGGGGGGAAGGGGGTGCAAGGGCATCATACGTAACCTAAACACCTGTACCCCTAAAACAACAAACAATAAAAAAAAATAAAAAAAAAGTATGATGCTTTTTAATAGAAATACATTTAAAAATTTCAGGTGATCAAATATGTCAGCATTTTCCATTTTGTTTCAAGAAACACTTCCTTACTCGGAAGTGACAAAAATGTTCCCCTACATTTTCTTCAAAAGTTTAAAGTCATACATTTCATATATGGTCTTTAATATATTTAGAATTTCATGGTGTGAGATAGGAAATCTAAATTTATTTTTAGCCCACACGGATAACCAATTGTCATAGCACCTTTATTAAAAAATCTATTCTTCACCTATAAATTTATTACCTTTATCTTATATCATATTTCAATGTATGTTTAGGTCAATTTCCAGATTCCCTGCTGGGAACCATCAAACTATTTGTATTTAAACCATATTGCTGGACTCTCATATTAATCTGGATAAATTGTCAAATGTTTCTCTTGATTATGTGTGCTGACATTTTACCTGAAAATAAGGACATAATTTTTCTGTTTCTTTCCAATTCTTACTTCTTATTTCTTTTCTAACTAAACAGTCAGAACCTCCAAGGATGTGCTGAATAGACATGGTGATAAGGGTGTCTCTGCTTTCCTGCCCTCTAAGTCTAACCTTTATGCAGGATGTTTTTATAGGTTTTTGATGGATATACTTTATCATGGTAAGACAGTTCTTGTCTACTTTAGTTTGCAAAGAATTTTTATAATGAATGAGTTTTGAAATTTATTTAACACTTTCCCCATATTCTTGAAAGAATTGTATTGTTTTCCTCCTTTAATCTACAAAGGGAAGATTTCATCTCATTTCTAGCCTGAGATGCACTTTCTCCTTCTGACCTCTCACCCATTACCTCTTCCAGCATCCCGATGGCCTCAGGGAAGACAGTGCACCTGTTCTAACAATGTTCCAAGGTGTGCACCCAGAGGCAGGAAAGAAAGCTGCCCTTAACTTTATCACGTAGTGCCAGGCGTAAAATACATACTGCCCTTAACTCCCTGTATTGCAGCTACAAATATATTTTAAAAGCTCTACCATGTAAGGGAATTGCAATATAATAAGCAACTTGCAATAATAGGCCCTCTATCTTCACCCTCCTGGAGCCTTCCTGTGACAAAGACTTTCTCTTAGAACCCTGGTCTGGGCTTCTGCATGTCAGTTGCTTTCTGAAATTGTTTGCACAATTTTATGTGCACATCACACATTTCCAATGCCAACATCCTAGGCCACGGGGTGCTCATAGGACCTTCTTTACCCACTATTCATGATTTGCTAAAAAAAAAAAAAGCATGCCACATTTGGACCTTATCTTTCTTACACAGTCTGTCATCGTTGTTTTTCTACAGGTTTTGATGCCAATCTGATTCTGTCAAATATTTTGTAGCAAACGTCAGTTTGATTCGTATTTCTTATTTTTTCCTCTCTGTCTTTCTCATGGCTTTTATGATCTTATCTTCATCCCTTGTGTCCTGGGATTTCACAGTGATGTTTCTAGATGTGGGTCTTTTTCATTAATATGGCTTTGTACTGGGAGATTTGTGCCTTTCTTCTGTTTAGGGACTTTTCTTGTGTCATTTTCTTGATAAAGTATTTGTTTTCTTGGTTATGTCTTTCTGGAACTCTCATTTTTTTATTTTATTTTATTATTTTTAATTGACACATAATATTTGCACATATTTATGGGGTACAGTGTGATATTTTTGATATATGTATATAATAGGTAATGATAAAATCTGTTATTAGAATATCCATCACCTCGAACATTTATCGTTTCTTTATGTTCGGAACATTTATAATTTACTCTTATAGCTATGTGAAAATATACAATAAATTGTCATTAATTGCAGTTGCCCCATAGAGCTATAGAACACTAGAACTCTCCTATCTAACTATACTTTTGTATCTGTTAACCAATTTCTGGCTTTTAATAGTGGGATATTGGGCCATCTCTGCATCTCTTGATTTTTTCTTATTTGTCTCATCTCTTGAAAACTTGGGTCTCCGTTCTGGGAGATGACTTTGACTTTATCTTCCAACCTTGCACTGAAGTTTTCTTATTTTAGCCATCATATTTATTAAATTTTAAGACTTCCTTCTCATCCCCTGACTGCATTTTTTTCTTCTTTATGGTTCCAGTAACTTATTGAATCCCTGGAAACTACATTTATTTTGGTTATTTTCTGACCCTTCCACTGACCCATGTCTTCCAAAGTCATTTTCTCCCCGCTTTGTCTGTTTTGATCCTCTTACGGTCTTGGCTTTCCTTGAATGTCATGTGACCTGTAGTCATTTGGCATTTCTATCCTTTGGAAGAATGAAGCAAGAGAAATGCTGACTGGCGGCTCTGTGTGTGTGGCAGGCCCATGTTAGTGCCCGAACCTGGCGGGGGGGTCCCCCAAGGTCAAGGGCTTCCCCGTGGACTGCAGTATGCCCAGGCCACGCTCCTCCTGCACGGGCCTCAGAGGGAGGTTATTGTAGCCTGTTCTTCCTTCCTTTCCGTTCACACAGATGCAGACTCGGTGGCAAGGCTTCATGATGACACAAGTGCTTTATTAAAGAAGTACTCCCAGGAGAAGCCTGTCTGGGAGTGAGGGGTGTAGGACAGAAAGGAAAAGGGGCCAGGCACAGGTGAGCCTTCAGGTAAAGCCCCAGGCTCAGCCTGAGCCCTTGGAGAGTTCAGGAGGGCAAATGACACCTCAGAGTTTGTCTTTCATCAAGGCCTGGGAGCTGGGCTTTTGTATGACCCACACGGGCACTCAGCAGTGGGCTGCCCCATGGGAGGGAGGGGAGACATGCCACTCCCAGGCTTCCAGGCCTCTGAAGGGCCAGGCTGCTCCGGCGCCCAGCATGGACCCTCTGAGGCTACAGGGGCTGCTGGCAGCAGCAGGGGTCTGGGAGCTGCAGCTGCAGAGGGATCTGAGGGTGCTGGGGCAGAGAGAGCGCCAAGGTTGAGTGCACCACCCCTACCTGCAGCAACCCGCCAGTCCACGTGTTGGCCTTTTCGCATGGTCTCTGGACGCCCATTTCCCCATGGGTGAGTCAGGTGCGAGGATGACACCGTAAGGACCAGCTCATCTGCGTGTCACAGTGAGACAAGAGAATCATCCGAATGGTGGCCTCCAGTATCGGGGGAGAGCAGCTTTGAAAGGCTCATGGAAAAGCACACATGGTGGGGGTTAGACCCTGAGGACGCATATGTCAGCAGCCTCCAAATCACCCGAGGAAAAAAGAAAGGGCTCCCCGTGGGGAAGGGGGAATGAACGGACATTTTGCTACTAAAACGGAACTGAACACCAAGGACGTTTACAGCACTAAGAAGCATCCAAGATGTCCTTCCATAGGTGAATGGATGAATATACAGCGGTACATTCAGATAACAAAATATTATTAGGCAATACAAAGAAAGGAGCTATCAGCCCACAAAAAGACACAGTGGAAACTTCAATTCACCGTATTTAATGAAAGAAGTCAACCTGGAAAGGCTATGCACTGTACAATTCTAACTATTCGACATTCTGAAAAAGGCAAAAGTACCGAGGCAGTAAACAGACCAGTGGTGGCCGAGTTTGGGGGAGAGGGAGGAATAGGCAGCTGCTACTACTGTTAGGGCCGTGAAATGACTCGGGATGATGCTGTCACGGTGGATGCGTGTCATTATGCACTTGCCCAAACCCACAGCATGTACGACACCGAGAGTGACCCTGATGTGAACTGTGGACTCCGAGTGATGACGACACGTCAATGTCAGTTCCCCGGCTGCAACAAATGGACCACTCTGGGTGAGAAGCTGATAATGGGGGAGGCTCCGAGTGTGGGAACCGGAAGTATATGGAAATCTCTGTGCTTTCCACTCAATTTTGCTGTGATCCTAAAACTGCTCTTAAAAAAAAATAGATCAACCACTGCAGGGACCTGAGTGGAGGAAGGAAGGGCAGGGAGCTCACAGAGGCGGGGAGACAAGGCTGGATAAGGGGGTGAGTCTGCACAGTGAGGCGACGGCATGGAGAATACGTCCCCTAAAGTGCTGTCACTGAGAGGTAAACCTGTCTTCCTCCTAAACCTCAGCTGTTCAACTCAACACCTGGCTGCTTTGGGTGTTGCCAGAGAGAAGCCTTGCTTGTGAAAACCGAGTAGGAGTTAGGGTTCCAAGTCTGAGTTGAAAAGATGCCTAGTGGGGCAATGTGCTGGGGACAGTCCAACGCAGCCACGGGAACAAAAGCTGCTGGAGAAGTCGAAGGATATTTGGAGAGCTCTGGGAGTCCCAAGCCAGTGCTGTCCAGCTCTTCCAGGGGCAGCAAGAGCTCCCTAGGAAATAAGAACACACAGTGAGCCATACGGGGCATGCAGGTGGACAGCGAAACCACCACCAGGATTAGGAACTTTATGATGTGGCTGTGATCTTCAAAGAGCGCTGTCCTCTGTTCTTCATTCCATAGCCAGAGGAGTACAGGGTGATCATTCACCCTCTCTGGTCCCCTAAGTGTCAAGAAAACAGGGTTAAGAGGGGCCCAGGTAAATTTAGCCCCTAACAGAGATGTCTGTTGCCTCCCTTGAGACACTGAGTAAGTCACCTGGTACTACTCTTGGTGGCATCATCCCTTCCAGAATCTGCAACATCACACCTGGGGAAAAAAAAAAAACCAGCCATGGAGAAAATATCTCAACTTTTATAGTCCCATCCCTTATAAAGGAGGAGTGGATTGACTGTCAGATAAGTATAATTATTCTAATAAATAGTTTTAAGAGACATGTTGCATTGGAGAGTTGGAAAAACTTTGACTTGTAGACGAAATGTGAATGTCCTATGTGGGAGCAGGTAGCGTGCCTCCTTCTGGCTCCATTTAACAAAGCTGCATGGGGGACACGTGATAGGTGACAGAGACAGTCGAGAAGAGCCCTGGAGGTGCACAGGCAGAGGGTGATTCTCACCCCCCCATCTGATAACCCTGAGACCTTGAGCAAGCTGAGCAGCACCCCACACTTCAGTGTGAATGCATGCAACTCAGTACGAGCTAGAGAACGGAATAATAAAACCTGCTTTGTGGAACTCTGGACAGGATGAAAGCATACTGCTTAGAATGGACTAGCACCCTCGTCAATACACGGGAAGACATCAATTGCTCCACTGATGCTCTCAGTTTTGGCAGGGGAATGTTCCAAAAGGGAGTTCAGCCTCCTGCCCAGGACCTTCTAATGAAGGTTTCGCTGCAGAAGACTTGCTCCTTGGTCTCATGTTCAGACTGCAGCTCTCAAGCCAACTGCGTTGAAAGATAGCCATGCGTGCGTCTATATCCTCTGACTCTGGATTTCTCATGTTGCTGGTTCCTTCACTTGGTACCTTGCCATGGCACATCCACGATGATTCCAAACAGAGCTATGACATAGGTGGGACCCAAAGGGAAAAGCAGCCATCAGGGTGTGGTGCTGCAGCGTGCAGATGAGTTACTGGCAGACTTTTCCGTCCGTATGCAAACGCAGAGGCCAATTCAATTCTTTTAGGGAGCTGGTTAATTCAAAGAGATCTTTTCTAAATTCCCAGGATGTAACAAGAACATTGTTGTGGTAAGTGTAGGACATTGGGATAAATGGCTTTTACTTAAGCATTTACTATGTACTTATATATGGTTAATAGATTCAGTAAGTAAGGTGGACCGAAAAATGTGTGAAGAATGTCAATCCTCACGGAACTTACAAAGCAGTTAGGAAGAGACACCTAAATGCATGAAGCAATCAGCACATGATATGCCATGGTATCTAATTAAGTCCTAATTAGCTCTGGAAGTGTTTACCAAAACTATTCACCATGCACTCTATCAATGCCATGCTCACAACCCTCTCTTAATGCCAGCTCTAATGATTTCTTAATCTTAGCTAGTATTTGTTACGTAACAACATTGTACACGTTTCTTTGAGGCCATCAGAAAGGCACAAGACATGCTTCCTGGGATCAAGGAGGTAATCGTGCCTTTGGGACTATAGAATTCATACTTATGAAATAAGTAAATAAACTGTGCAGACCCAGCCTGCAAGTGGAGAGAGACAGTAAGCGAAGACAACGGCCTAGAAAGGCCTAGAAAGGCTGGGGTTTTGTTGCTCCTCTGTCGGTGTCCATGTTTAGTGAAGAATATTTTATGACGAGTAGTGACAACTGCTATAGCTTTATTTTATTGGAAAAACTGTTTGTCCCCCTAAGTTTCTTTATAGTGGTTTCCCTTCTCTACTCGTCCTCTGACGCATCTTCGTGGGGGGTGGAAGGAAGGCAAGTGTCAGAGGCGTGAGGCCCTGGAGAGGAGCTGGCTTCTCAGGAGCTCTGCCCGCTGCAATAGAAATCATGAGCAGGAAAGAAGTAAACAACAGTTTTTAAATTGCTCCAAATTTTGAACACATTTTTTTCCCCTTCTGCTGAAGCATACTCCGATATCGGGACAGTTCGATACTGGGCAGGCACTGAGCACCAAGACGTTCTCAGGCCGTGAGAACAGTGAGGCCACTGCTGGGGAGAGAGAAGATCATATC
>RJWJ010040442.1:0-13968 GCA_004363605.1 Indri indri
CTTTACCACATGCCAGGCCTTGTGCTAAGTGCTTTACTTGCACCGTCACCTTGAACCCTCCCAACAGTCCATGAAGCTGGGTACTGTGATTATCCCCACTTCGCAGAGGAGGATACTGAGGTTCAGAGAGGTTCATAGCCTGCCCAAGCTCAAATACCTAGTAAACAGCAGAGCCGGGATTGAAACCTGGTGTGTCTGACTGCGAAACCCATTCTCTTAACCACCATGTTATACACAGTGTTTCAGTGATGACCAAAAATCCTGAAGGCTCAGAGAAACAACAGTCTTATTGTTTCAGGAAAGAGGATGTCTTCAGGTAAGGTTGTTCTGCAGGAAGGTGTGGACTGGGGGAAACGGGGGCAGCTTAATGATGATAAAGCACTTGCCTCAGGGACTGTCATTGAGCTATGCTCTATTTTATCATCACAGTCCCATGCAGTAGGTATCGCTTCCATTTTCCAGATAAAGCTAAGCTCCAGAGTGGTTAAGCAACACGTCCAGGGTCACACAGCAATTAAGCAGCAAACCCAGGATTTGAGCTGTAGTCTGTCAGCTCGAGAACCCATAACCTACTGCTCCCCATTACAGCTGTAATGAGGGGGAGAGGGAGGCACAAACAGGAGGAGGCAGCGTTGACCCGAGACAGCTGCGATTGTGCAGCAACACACACACACACACACACACACACACACAGACACACACACACTCCCCGCCTCCTTCCTCTGGAGCTGACAGTCTTTAAGAACCATGGAATTTTACAGTCAGAGATCACTCACAAACCCCTCCATCATACACTCGGGGAGTTGGAGGCCCAGGGGTGGCAGAAACTGCCCAAGGCCACACAGAAAGGACATTAGCAGTTCAGGGACCAGGGTTCAACCAGGGTTCCTCCCTGCCAGCCTCCTCGCTGCCTCTTCTCTGATGCCGGCCCTGCTGTTTGTGCAGGGAAGGGGAGGTGCCTTTTGGGTATAAATAGCAGATGGAGATGCTTCTCTCCGGCAGGAGGGTTAACCCTTGGGGCCCTGGGCATGGAGAGAGGTTTCCCTCCCAAGTGAGAAGGCGTGGCGGCTGGCGGAGTGGGAATGGTCCTTAGAGACCACCTAGACCCCCTCCTCCAGCCTTGGCATGGCTTCAGAGCGTGTTAGAACTGCAAGACCTCAGACCACTGAGTCAGAACCTACCTTTTCACAGATGCCCAAGTGATTAAACAAAGAGAGCCCTCTCTTTGTGAAGATGGGGAAAAGTGACCCAGAGAGGGTAATGTTCCTGCCCAGCGTCACACAGCCATTCCCTGACAGAATTAGATCTCAAAGCCACACTTCCTCCTGTCATGACTCTGGACCCTGACAGGCAGGGATCAGCCCCCCAGTTGCACTGGGGGGTGGGAGGGGAGGTCAGTGAGGTGCCGTTTGAGGACCTGTCCCCATGGGCGCTGCCGCCCTGGCTCTGTCCCAGCCCAGCGTGGGCCCAGCCTCTCTGTGCAGCTTGTGCTCCGTCCACCCCTGGGGCAGGCCCAAGTCGGAGCTGCCCTCAGCGGGGCTGGGGAGGGGGGCACAGGCCGACTCAGCGCGGAGGTGGGTTTGGGGAGTGGGCCACACCGGCCAAGGCCAAGCTTCCCCCTCCCCCCAGCCCCGCCCCGGCCGGCCTATTTTCATCTCTCCCAGAGCTTTAGGAGTTTTCCTGAAACAGCTTTTCCGAAGGAGGCTGCCGGCAGTGTGGGTTGGGAGGAAGGGCCCTTTCTTCACCTTCCCCCGAAACAGGCTGGCTCTGAGGAATGTGGAAACCATTAAAGACGCCCCCTTTCCCATCTCTGCTGCCTCCATCCCTGAGAAGAGAGCAGCTGCTCTCCACCCCACCCACAAACACCCACGGGCCAGGATGGGCCGGGAGCAGGGCCGGCCCGCACCCCCACGTGTCCCCGGGGCTCACCGATGTTGGGGTGCTTCAGCAGGCGGCAGATGCGGGCTTCACGCTCCAGCTTCTGATGGTCTGAAACACAGACGCTCAGGTGAGTTCCAGGTGAGGGAGGAAGCTCCGCCCTCCGTCCCGCCCTCCTCACTGCCGCTTATTAGCTCTGCCTCCCAGGGCAGCCCTCGGGGGGGCTGGAGAAGCTCACCCCTTGGCCAGGGACCCTGAGCTCTCCAGGAAGGCAGGGGACGCGGTGGAAAGAGGGAGAGGCCTGCGTTTCAGTGACTCGGGTGCATCTCCGCCCCTCTCGGGGCCTCTGTTTCCAGGGCTCTCAAAGGAGGGGCATCTCCAAAGCCCTTCCTGTATAAGGCCCAAGCTCCACGCAGCCCAGAGCTCCCCCAAAGTCTGGCTCCTGCTTCCCCGCTCCAGGCCTGCCCCCTGGGCCCTGCCCTCCAGCCAGACTGATGGCTGAACTTCGCTCTGCAAGCACACCCTGGGCCCTCTCACTTTGGGAGAAAAACAGTCACACATGCAGTGCTCTCAGCTTGGAATATTCCCTCTTCCTCCCACCTGTCATTCACGGACCATCATTTACCCTGCCTGTCCTTTCAGGTCCCCAGCCCCTGGCGGCCTGCCCTGACTGCCAGGTGGGCAGGGGCCCCTCTTCTGTGCTCTCAGGGCCCCCAGACAGCATGTTCCACTCTGTATCATGGACATCTAGATCCTCGAGGGCAGGGGCTTGGTCTCTGTTGTACCCCTGGCAGCTACCTGAATGCCTGGCACTTAGGAGGTGCTCAAGAAATAACCGAATGAAGGAACGAATGATCGAATGAATGCACCTTTCTAAAGGAGCGACTGTTCTCTCCAGAAGACCTGAATTGATTCCCAGGAGCCGCTTTCCTTTTAGGGGACTCTGGGACCAAGAACACAGAGAGCCCCAAAGAATCAGCAGGGGAGAACTCGTGTGTGGCAGCCCTCACTCTGCCTTCCAGGACTTCCACCCAGATCACCCAGGGGGATCCCCCACATGCCTGGGAGAGAGGCCTTGCTCAGGATCTGCCACCTGTGACCTCTGACCCCCAGGCTGCTGGGAACAGTCAGACCCACGACCCCACTCAGTACCCACTGGTGTTGGCTGTGGCCTCACTGTCCCCATTTTATAGATGAGGAAACTGCAGCCCGAGCAAGCCGAGGCCTCGGCGGGGGGGCAGAGTTGGAAGTGAATATGCATTTCCCAATTCCCTTTTTGGTGCTTTCCTCACAATTTGGTAGTTGATGCCTTAATTTAAAAAAAAAAAACAAAAAACAGTAAAAAAAGAAACCACTAACAAGTGCAGAATATTTACTCTGTGCCAGGCACTGTGCAGAGTGCTTTATATGCCTTTTAAGCCCTCACAATGAACATTTGAGGGAGACGCTGTCATTTTTCTGGCTTTACAGAGGAAGAAACAAAGGTTCAGAGAGGTTTAAGTACCTGCCCAAAGTCACACCCAAGGTGAGTGGTGGAGCCGCGCCTTGTACCCAGGCGGTCAGACTCCAAAGCAGGGCTTTAAAACCTGTGCTGCACTGTTCTCCACGGCCCAGCTTATAACCTCCACCTCCGCCTGCGCCCAGTTCCCGAATGGGAACATCGAGGCCTACGGATGGGAACCCATGTGGACACTCAGAGGCGAGCCAGGACTTGGAGCCTGGTCTCTGAATGGTCCCTCGAAGGGGACGAGGACGGAGAAAGTCCCAGCCCTTGCCTCCAAGCACCCAGTTCCACTTTCCCCTGCCCCCTCCACTGGAGCATTCACTTGGCTGCAGAAGCCAAGATCAATACTGCAAGGTGGCTTTTCCATAAGCGAAGCAATGAAGTCCAATTCTGTTTCCATAGGCTCAACTTCCTGGCTGAAGGCTGGCTGGGAGCTAGGAAGGGAGAGGTGGGGTTGGTGGGGAGCATTCCTTTGAGTCCCCTCCCCCATATCCTCCAGGGCAGGGAAGGACTGGCCTGGCGGGGCCCTCAGCAGGAAAGGCTGGCCCCCCACCCCCACCCCATCCCATCCCACCCCTGAAGAACCAGAACCCAGGCAGGTCAAGGCCAGCCCTGTCAGAGGGGGAAGGGGCCTCCTGGCCTAAGCTACACTTTCCAGGGCCCAGGGGCCCAAATCCAGAATTTTGCTGTTTTCTCACTGTGAAGTTACCCAGGAACAGAGTACACCGACAGGACTGAAAAAAGAACACCTCGATCGCACTTTAAGCTTGTGTCGGGTTACCAGGCCCAGCTGTTGGAAACGCTAGGAACTGTTTTTATAAATCTTTTCATCATCTTGTGCAGCAAGATTACCCTCTGTTGTAACTTTCACTGTGAAAAGTATTAATTTGTTGAATGTAAACATATACAGTGTACAACAATTTCTATAACTCTGTTTGCAATGTTCCCGTTTTCCCATACACAGAGAACCTCATGTCATACAGGGACCAAGTTTCTTTTGACCTCTGCCGCCTTGCTCTGTTATGTAGATGGGGAAACTGAGGCCCGATGATAAAAAAGCAGTCCCTCCATCAAAATCACTAGTCGGGTTGGCTGAGCCTTATTAGAACTCAGAGCTCTGAGGCCCCAACTCTGGAACTATGCCCCCACATTCCCCCCATTGTCCATGCAGCTGAGGAGTTGATTTTAAGATGTAAATTAAATCTTATCATTCCCTGGCTTCCAACTCTCCAACAGCTTCCCAATGCGCTTATGATACGACCCAGACTCCTCGCTACAGCCACAAGCCCATGCTGGGTCCGGCCTCACCTCAGCCATGGAGCTCCAGCCACACTGGCCTCCTCTCTGGCCTCAGGCACGTGGAGCTCCTGCCCACCTCAGGGCCTTTGCACTTGCTGTGGCCTCTACCCTGAAGGCTCTTCCCCTGGTCTTCTCATGGCTGCCTCCTCCTCATCAGGCCAGTCCCAGCATGTCACCTCCTGGGGGAGCTTCCCTGGCTGCCTTTTCTAAGCGTGTCCCTCACACCTCGCCGCTTCCCCCTTACACTGTCTTGTTTTCTTTATCGCACTTGTCAACACCTAAAACTACCCACCCGATTTTCATGTTTCATGTTCTTTTCAGTGTCACTCCCTAGAAAACAGGCACAACGAGAGCAAGATCTTGTCTGTTGGTCACTGCCACGTCCCCAGGGCCTGGCGTGGAGCTGCTAAGCAGCTTGTCCCAGGCCCCTGAGCGAACAAGTAGCAGAGCTGGGATTTCGGTCTATGTGTATAATTACTATACCCTGTGGCTTCCCATCCTAATAATTAATTAATTGCTGAATCAATCTGTCCAGCTCAGCAGAGTTGCACACATTGAGAGGTCTGAGGGAAGACAGAAGCCTCCTGCCTCTTGTCTGGGCACCTGGGAGGGTTATACTAATGCCCACGATGACATCTTCTCCCTCCCTGCTGGACAGTTGGGTCACCTCCAGGGTGTTGGGGTCAGGGGCACAGCCCTGCCCAGAGCTCAGCAGGCAGGGGTGGGTGGACACTCTGGGGCAAGGTCCCTGGAGCCAGACGATCCCTGCAGGACAGCGCAGGGCCCAGCAGGAAGTGCACTCAGGCACACTGCAGGGCTCTGCCTCCGGAGGGGGTGGGCTCCAGCAGGCAGGTGGGCACAGGATTCCAGCAGGAGGCACGGGAGCCAGGGGAGAAAAGAGACGTCAAGTCTGGGAACAGGAAGTGCCCCCTCCCGGCACAGGCCATCAGCAGGGCTCCAGATCCTGAGAGGTCAGAGAAATAATCCGGGACCAAGAGTGCCAGGCAGGGGGCGGGGAGGGGGATGGGGGAGTTGGGAACCATGTATCTTACTGTCCCTTCAGAGGCCTCCTTGCAGGGACCTGAACACGGCTCAGGTGCAGGCTGGATAAGCCATGCTGGCTGAGACTGGCCGCCGGGGAACTGGGAAAGTGAGCCCTCCCATGCCTGAGTGGACAGTGGGGCTTGCGGAGGTCACAGTCCCCAGGCAATGGCCTCTGGCTGGCTGTCCCAGTGGTGTGCCCAGTGTGCCCTACAATGTTACCCCTGTGTGCCCTGGCGGGAGTGAGCCTGAGCCCGTGTTAGCTATTTGCCTCTGACGACAGGATCCTAAGAACGAGGGCGCTGGGGCCTCACCTACTGAATCCAACCCTCGGGGCTGGAACCCAGGCAGCTGCATTTTTCAAAAAAGTTCCTGAGGGGATTTGGCAGGCATTGGGACAGGCAAAATTTTAACTTTTTGTTTCATTTCTTTATGGTTTCTTTAAATTGTTTATACTAGGAGCTTTTTTAAAAGACTGGTTTAAAAATATAGAAAAAAATATCTCCTGGGTTTGGGACCTCTCGCTAGAAGAGGCTGCGCAGGGTGGGCAAAGGGAAGCCACCGCTCCCTGGGAGGGGTGGACAGAGGCCCCGGTGGGCGCAGCCCCTGCTGGGAGCTGCCGGGAAGTCACCCAGGAGTGCCAGCAGGAGACGGTTAGAGTGTGTTGCCAAATATTCAGCATTAACCCCCCTCCCCCCGCCCCCAGGCACCATGAGTGGCAAACAAAGAATCCTGCTAAAAGAAGCTCTGCTCCTCCTCTCCTGCTAGGGAGAAAAGCAGCTGGCAGTTGGCAGACTTTTCCGGAAGGTTCCCTGATAATCTCCCCACCCCAACCCTCCACACTCACCTAGGACTGGGCCAACTTCCTTCCAGGAGGTCAAAGGCTCAACAAATTGCCAAAGAAAAGGGGCTTGGGTGGTTACAGCCTGGCATATCCCAGGGTCCACGCTGTCCCAGGGATGCTTGGTCACCTCCCAAAAGAGGAGCAATGGCCCTTGCACTTCCCCACACACATCTGTCTCTTCCGGTCTGTGTGTGAGCATGCGTGCGTGCATGTGCCCCGAGGGTGTGCTGAACTAGCCTGAGGTCCCAGCATCCAGGGAGGACCTCGGTTCTGACCCGACCTCCCCTTGGGGCAACCTCAACCCATCACCCCCAAGTCATGACTCTAGTCCTGTCCAGCTGTAACTCAGGGATTGGGACATCTCGCTTAATCACTAGAGATACAAAGCTCAGAGAGGTTACCAGATTGCCACTAGTCACACAGCAAGAACAAGACGGATCCAGGCCCCCAGGCAGGACACAGCACTCCTGCCAGCCTGCCTGCCCGTCCTGGTCCCCTGCCCTGGCTCTGGACCTTGCGCAGGTCCGGCCTTTTCACACTGACAGTGTGCCGCAGGAGTGTCCTGGGCCTTCAGAGGCCCTTACCTTACCCCCCAGCCATCCCCTCTGCCCCTCTGCTCAGCCTCTTTTCCCTGCAAGACACAGGGGAAGGTTGGTAACTAGAAGGTGCTGAGCTCCCAGCAACACTGAGCAGAGATGAAAGGCAGCAACACAGGCAGCAACACGCAGTCGAACACAGGGCCTGCGGGGAGGCCTGCGGGGGAACAGCGAGAACACATACCAGCCGCCGCGCAGGACCTCCGTGAACCCGCACCTGCCGGGCCTGGCCCAGACACAGCTGTGGCCTGTCAAACACCTGGACGCTCTGCCGGCCCCTCAATAACATCCCCCATGCCACACAAGCCAGGGGCTACATGGCCCACACCTGCACCCACCTCACCCAACAGACTTCCTGCCACCACCAGGCAGTGCCCAGGGAAGCTTACGCACTGTTTCACTTGGGTGGGGATCAGGGTCTTTGACAATAACACTCTCCCGCACATTGACCATGGTCACCACCATTACTGTCCTAAACCCAAGCTAATGGCAAGAAGCACATCTCCTGGGAGGGCTTCCGAAGCCTTAATGTTCATATAAATCACCCGGGCGTCTCATTAACATGCAGACGCAGAGCCTTGCAGTCTGTGGCAGGGCTCAGGCTGCATTTCCAACAAGCTCCCGTGATGCGGATGCCCTGGTCTAGGACCATTTCTAAGATCCCAGGGCAGTGGTTCCCCAACCTGTGTGCCAATTAGAACTACCTGGGTATCTTTTCCAAAACCTAGGTCACAGCCCAGACCTACTATTTAGGGACCAGAGAGCGCGCTGGTGTGGTTAAAGCCAGCACACCTGGAGTTCACCGGGCGCCAGGCGCTGTCCTAGGTGCTGGGCCTAGAGCAGCCCCTGCTCCGGGAGCTTACGGTCCAAAGGGAGACGGGTGTTAAACAAGGAACTAGCCAGTAGCCAAGGTGAGTCTAGGCCAGGGAAAGCCATGAGGGAAAGAAACAGTAACGACAGAGAGAAAATGGGGGAGGCCCCTCAGATTTGCGGGGTCAGGGAAGCCTCTCAAAGGATGTGACTTTGAGCCAAGACCTGAAGGCTGACAAACAGCCATCGGCGCGAGGAGCCAGGCTGGGGCGTTCGGGCAGAGCAGATGGCAAGACCAGAGGTCCGGAGGGCAGAGATGAAGGGGTGTCAGGAGAGTGGGGAAAGGGGGTCCCATCCGGTGCCTTAGCCTTCACCTAGTGGGGCAGAGAGCTTGGCCTGTCTGGGAAAGGCTGTGGCCTCCAGCCTTCATTCCCCGAGAAAGAGAACGGGGAGTTTCTGCTCGTGACACCCTCAGGAAGCAGAGCCCATCAGCGTTACCCGGCGGCACAGGCCTGGGTCCTGACTCTGAGCCAAGCCGTAGCGGGAGGGCTGAAGGCAAGGAGGGCGCCCGAGGGTGGGCGGCACGGAGGGCGGGCGCCTACCTCTGGCTGAGAGCTTCTTGGTGTTGATGATCTTGGCGGCATACTCCTGGCCAGCCAGCACCTTCACACACCTGCGCACCACCGAGAAGGCGCCCCTAGGAGGACAAAGAAGGCAGAGAAGGTGAGAGAGGCCCGAGGGCCGAGTCGCTAGGAGATGCTGGAGTTCATGCAGCTGCACCAGGCCAGGAGGGAGCCCCCCATCAGAGCCGCTCAGGCTCACACGGGCTGCTGCAGCCCGACTCAGGGACAGAGCGGGGCCAAAGAGACCCGGAAGATGGACCCAGAAGAGGATTATCAGCGGCTGGCCTCGCATGAGATGCACCTTCCAGAGTCATCAAAGTTAGGCTCACCAAGTCATAAAACAGAATCATGTGGTGTTGGAACCACAGAATCTAGGTCTCTGAAAGTTTTTCGTTTTTTTATTCTCTGAGTAGGTAATACATTGACATTGTTCAGAGTTCAAAAGATGCAAACGACTCCCTCCCATCCCTGTGTTCCAGCCTCCAAGGTCCCCTTCCCAGAGATGACCACTGTTAACCAGGTCCTTGAGTCTCTTTCCGCACAAACGGTGCTGGACCTTGCGTGCTGTTCCGCACCCTCCCTTTTGCAGCAAATAATGTACTGTGAAGCTGATCCTTCCCTGTCATAACACGAGAGCTCCTCGTTACGTAGCATGCGGTTGTGTGGCTGTCCTATCTTTACCCAGCCAGCCCCCACTGGGGGCAATTAGGGTGGTTCCAAGCTACAACTAGTACAAGCATCGCCACAATGACTAACCTTGTATGCGTGCATTAGAATTATACTTCCCATGTGGGCACATGTCTGTGAGATAAACTTCTAGAACTGGTGTTGTTTGATTGAGGGGTAGGTGTTGTCTGGCAACTCTGACAGATAATGAGAGATTGTCCCTCTTAGAGATTGCACCAACTTACTTTCCCACTAGCATGCGAGGGGACCAGTTTCCTTTGCCCTTGTCAACACGGTATGTTATCAAACATTTTTGTATTTGCTAGTGAGACAGGTGGAAAATGGCAACTCAGTGTCGATTTAATTGGTAATTGTCATATTAAAAATGAGGCTGAGCATCTTTTCAGGTTTTAAGAGGCTCTTGGGATTTGATCCTCAAAGTGTTCGTGATGAGAAGAGAGCTTGGGGTAAGGGCTAAACGTTTCTAAGCTCACAGGGAGAAACTAATTGTTGCCACGTGGAACGTGGTTCATTTCCCGTGTCATTTGATTTTTCAGGGAAAACTGGAAGTCTAGATATTGATGAGAAATTTCCCAATTTTTAAATACTGGCATGTTATTCCAAAAGAATCTGAGCATGGCATCGGTCCAAACGGAACCAGTCTGAGGGCTAGATCCAGAGGCTAGGTGCCATTTTGCACGCTTTGCCACAAAGGCCATGGAGTCCAACCCCTTGGGGATCACAGAGGAGGCTCCTAGGGGTCTGACAGCGACCACGGTCACCACCATTGCCGTCCTAGCCGCACACTAATGGCAAGAGGAGAGTCTCCTGGGCAGGATCCCAAACTTAAATGTCCACACCGATCCTGCAGGCACCTCGTCAAAAGGCAGATTCTGCTTCCTCCAGTCCGGAGCTCCGTGCAGCTCAGTGTACACTGCTCAAGGTCACAGAGCAAGTTCCAGGCAGAGCCACATCCAGACCTCAGCACTCCTGGGTGCTTGACTTCCACGCCAAGTGAGCCTCCCGCGCCCAGGCACACTGGGCCATGCCCAGGTTCTTGACATGGCCCCACCTGTCACATCCTCCAAACTTTGATCCCCTACCCTAAGCTTGTGAGCAGGTCCAAGCCACACAGATGAGGCTGACGGCCAGGAGAGGATGCTGGCAGGCACCGAGGGGCCTGCAGGCTGGCACAGATGCCTGCTCTCCTGAGCACGGAATCACTGGCTTCCTGCCTGGGAAACTGCAGAGAAGGATGAGGAGGACCAGAGATCAGGAAATACGACCTTGTAGGAAAGCTGGAGAGGCCAGAATTCGTGGGCAGATGGAGGGCCTCGCTCAGCAATGGATCCTCCCTGGGTGTGCCGCCTGCCTGGGTGTGCCGCCTGCCTGGCTTTCGCAGGAAGAAAGCAACAAGCCTCCAGTCACCTTCCCTGAGACACCTCCCCTGCTATGAGGCCCCTCTTCTGTGCTCCCAGAGGAACCCTGCATAGGAAAAACGCACTTTTCTCTCATCATTCCCTCAACACTGTGACCGCCAAATATGAGGAGCTATTTTCCATACCAGCCAATTCTCCCACTCTCTGAACACCAATTCAGTGTCCTACAATGCAATTGTGATGCTACTGGAGTTCGTGCAGACCCCACAGGCTGCGAGCTAAGCCCCACAAGACTGGCCCCCTACCTCAGGTGCCAATCACAAATGGTGGGTCCCCAGGTTACCCACAACTCTCTCCAACTTGTCTAGCAACCGGGGATTCCCACAACCCCCTCCTCAGGTTCAATAATTTTCTACGGTGGCTCGCAGAATGCAGGAAAACACTTACATTTACCAGTTTTTGTAAAATCAAGGCTATGATAAAGGATACAGTTGAACAGCCGGAGGAATAGGCGCGTAGGGCAAGGTCTGGAAGGGTCCTGAGCACAGGGCCTTTTGTCCCCGTGGAGTTGGGGTGCACCACCCTCCTGGCACATGCGTATGTTCACCAACCTGGAAGCTCTCCGGGTCCTGTACTTTAGGGATCTTTACGGAGGCTTCATTACGTAGGCACAATCGACTATTAACTCAACCCCCAACCCTTTGCCCCTCCTGGAGGATGGAGGCCAGGGCCGAAAATTTCAAGCTTTTGATCATGGTTTTGCCTTTCTGGTGACCAGCACCCACACAGGAGACCACCAGAAGTTGCCACATTAGGACAAAAAATACTCCGAGGGAGTTAGGAGCTTGGTGTCAGGAAATGAGTTCAAAGACCAAATATTAGAACAAAAGACGCTATTAGCACCCCTATCACTTAGGAAATTACAAGAGTTTCAGGAGCTCTGTGCCGAAAACCCGGGTCAAAGACCAAATCTATATTTCTTATTACATCACGATATCAGAATCCTACCCCTCCACGTGTAGCCCAGGGTGGTGGCTGCTGGCCTACCTGTTTGTCACTCCCACCCTGACAGTGAGTTCCCGGGGCCAGCACCCTTACTTTCTTCTCTGTGCCCCCAGTGCCCGGGTACTCAATGTCTGGTACCAATAGGGCCTCTCTTAGTGTCATTTGCAGGAACAGGAGGTAGATTTAGGCAAAAGTGAGAGGAGCTGAAATGAGTCAGGGGTGTTAGGAGCAGGAGCAGCCATCTGAGGCAGGTAGGGGACGGCCAGTCTCTCAGACAGGGGGTGGACCTGAGGACCTTTAGGTCCCTGCCCAGCTGGAGTCATGATTCTCTAAAGCCCTGTGGGAGAAAGCACGTCCAGTGGCCACATCTGGGAAAGATTCCGAGCACTCCAGGGAGAGGAGGACAGGGAAGGGGAAAGGCTGTAAGCCCCGGGGGGCAGTGGCTGGGGCTTGTCTTGCTCCCCGCCATGCAGCGTGCTTGTCCGGAGCTGGAGTGCAAGTACTATGTGCAGGGTGGATGGGTGGACGAAGGGATGCAGAGATCCACGAAGGGACGGAGGGATGGAAGGAGGGAGGGAGAGAGGGAGGGAAGAAGTGATATAAAATTTCTCCATTAGAGAAAATTCCATTCTAGGCAAAGACCTTAGATTAGCAGTTCTCGAGCCGGCTGCTGCAGAGTCCCCTGGGGAAACTTTTGAAAATACAGACTGCAAGGCCCCACCTGGACCTGCTGCATCAGAAGCGCTGGGTGGGCCTAGGGAATCTAATTTCTTTTTTTTTTTTTTTTTTGAGACAGAGTCTCACTCTTTTGCCCGGGCTAGAGTGAGTGCCGTGGCATCAGCCTAGCTCACAGCAACCTCACACTCCTGGGCTCAAGCGATCCTCCTGCCTCAGCCTCCCGAGTAGCTGGGACTACAGGCATGCGCCACCATGCCCGGCTAATTTTTTCTATGTATTTTTAGTTGTCTGATTAATTTCTTTCTATTTTTAGTAGAGACGGGGGTCTCGCTCTTGCTCAGGCTGGTCTCGAACTCCTGACCTCGAGCGATCCTCCCAGAGCGCTAGGATTACAGGCGTGAGCCACCGCGCCCGGCCTCTAATTTCATTTTAATTCCCTCTCCAGGTCGTTCTTTCCCAGCCGTCTGGGCACTGCCCTCCTGCCTTCTGGGGAAGTCCCGCTACATATCCTGCCTCCCCTGGAAATCAGCACCGACGGGGCCCACACATGCAGGGAGGCTCAACAGGCCCATGAAGCTGGGCTCTGGCCCAAGGAACCGAGGCCCTAAGAGCCACAGCTATAAAACAAGAAAAGCCACATTTGCTGAACTTCCTCCTCAGGGCAGCATCAAGCTTTCGTGTGAAATCAGAGGCCCCTAAGCAGGGGTCCACGCCAAGGGCGGGGCAGCGCGGAACCCACTGAAGGACATCCTGTGCATCTGATTACGTGCCTTGTTTTTTCTGGCGCAAAGATGCATAGCTTCTATCAGGTGCTGAAAGGGAGGAGTTTCTCAAACCCAGTTCGGAGCTACCGATCAGGAGGGCA
This sequence comes from Indri indri, assembly GCA_004363605.1. Lineage (NCBI taxonomy): Eukaryota > Metazoa > Chordata > Mammalia > Primates > Indriidae > Indri > Indri indri. The sequence continues at coordinate 13,189 of RJWJ010040442.1, forward strand.
CCAGCCCCTCACGCGCCCAGAAGGCATCCTCCATTCCGATGCACATTCACCTCTAAGCTCCTTCCTGACCCACGCAGCAACCGCACGGTCGGAATTGCGATCCTCCGCTGGACAGATCGGGAAGCTGGGGCCGCATGCGAGCGGGCGTATTCCTGGAGAAGCCGTGAAAAGAATCCAGGTCGCCTGCACTTTTTCCTCTGACCCCACCGCAGGCAGGAGAGCGGGTCTCAAGAGCAGGGGCTCTGGGGGCACAAAGACCTGTGGCCCCATCCTGGTTCCCCCCTGACTGCGTGACATTGAACTTGGCACGTCTCCCCTCTGTCTCTTCCCATAAGAGGGCAATAATAGCATCTACCTCCTGGGTGTGTCGGGGAGATGAGGTAACTGGTGCGGAGCACTTGGCACAGGGCCAAGCACACAGGACGTGGTGAGGATAGAAGGGTGCAAGGGCCAGGGACCCCCCTTCCCACCTGCACGGCCTCGGGTCTCCACGCATGAGTACAAAGGCTCACCCCTGCCTGCCACGGCAGTGGAGATCAGAGACGAGTCCTAGCAAAAATGAGAGCGAGGCCAGAGAATCGGCAGCCCTAACCTCCTTTATAAAATCTTTAGGTTAAAAAAGGCCTGCTTCTGTATTCTTGTCCCTCAAGAACGAATGGCCATAGCCCACCAGCCCTCTCCTCCCATGCCCCTGAGCAGCCGGCCAGCAGGTGGGTGGGCGGGCAGGAGCTTGGGAACAGGACAGGGTGGAAGAAGCTAGGCCAAGGAAGGGAGGGCAGC